>CAKNWW010228643.1:712-11385 GCA_932074435.1 Andricus kollari
AATTTTGTTAACTATCTTAAATTTAAAAAATGGTTATAAAACCAGTTGGACTTTTTTTAAATTTTAAACTATATTATATAAAATTTTTGTTAAAAAATATGCAATACATGCTTCACAATACACGTTTAAACACGCAGGGTGTCAAACACCCCTTGTGCCACTAATGTAATTATTTTGAGGTGTGACATTTAAGGGTTAATGTAAATAAAGACATTTTAGTGAGATCGATGGGTACCCTGGTAAAAGTTTCAGATAAGAATTCATTCCGAAACAATCTGAATTATTCCGAAATCTGCATGTGGACCAATCCGAAAAAAGTTTTTTATTTCGTTGTAATAAGCTGTAAAAATGTAATTAGAGATAAAAGTCTTTCATGAAATATACGTCGCTATAGACATTTTTAAAGAAAAAATTGTTTAACTGTTATGTTTATTTACAATTTGTATTTTTATTACATTAGGATTTCGGAGGAAACAATTTTTATTTCACAGATCTAATTCCTTATAATAACAGAAAATTGTATTGCTTGAAAGAATTTCTTTCATATCAAAAATTATTTCAAGTGTATTTTTTATGCAAAAGAATTGTTTTAAAAAATCCATTAAATCTACGTTGCTAAAAAATAATTTTTAAAGATTTGTTTGACTGCAATGTTTTTTGACGACTTAACCAATTTTTTTACTACGTTTTAATTGTTGTCATGAAATGTACGTGAACATTTTCTACGAAATATAAAAAAAAGCTTCAACCAATATAAGCCCTTTTTTCTCATCTACTAAAATTCAAATTATCCAGGTGTGCAAACCAAGAAATTTAAATGCTTATTTCTCACACGTATATGTATAATATAAACTGGAAGCTACACTACTAATATATCTAAATAATTTTTTTGGATGCAAATATTTTTTATTCTCATTCAACGTCCCATATATCAGTAAAAATATTTTAGTATTGCCAAACTATAAAAATTCGTTTTTTAATAGCTATGTAAAGAAGTTTTGAAACACCATGAGATATTAATCTCAAAATTCTTGGTTAACTTTCTTGAAATTGGCTAAATTTTTCACATAAAACTTTGTGTACCCGTAAACTTAATATCTTGGAAGGATGATATTGTTTTATTTAAAAACTAAAAATTGAATTTTTTATCGCAACCCGCAGTGAAGCCTGGTTCAATTTTGCATCTATTTTGCAAAAACGCAACGTTTTGCTTTGAAAAATAGCGCGACGACAGCCATCTTGCGAATCATTAGTGACCGCCTAGGGACATTTGATCTCCGCACAAAGTAACCAAAACAGTTGGCCGCCTGCACTCCGAGTTTCGAACAACCGAGAAACACGGAGAGTGCACGGATTCAGAGCGCCCATGTAGATACAGGGTAAGTACGAGAGGGTTACCTACGCCGTATCAAGACTCTGGACGGAATATATTTTGGTGGAGCTGCAGACACAAATAAAAACGGGAAGTGTCATTTATTAATAATCAAAACTACTGAAGAGGTTGTCGAGCTAGCTCTTCCCCTCAAAGAATCATCCCCTTTGAATACTATAATATTTAAGGGGAAGGATCTTCCAATTCAGAGCCAACGAAATAGGATGTAAATGTAGCTAAGAACGAGCAGACCCGTGCGGAGTGCGCGTTTAACAGTTTATATCTCTCATTCAAATGATCAAGAAAAAGAATACGTTGCCCAATGAAGAAACAAATTTCCGGTTATATTCCATTTGAATGTCGAGAAACTAACTGCAATCCACTTGGTTCAACACCGTACCATCAAAATCACCCTATAATTCATCACTAATGATAATTTCTAAGAAACCTGGTGCTTGAGTACAATAATAATACCATGTTCTCATCGATTATAGGACGCTCAACGAAAAAGTCTGGACATATATCTTGACCACGTAGTGCTGTTCTCAGAAACGCCTGAAAAACACCACAGGATGGCAAAACGCCTTTTCACATGCTTTCGGCAAGCAAACCTGTTGTTGCAGGTAGATAAATCTGACATCCTGTGAAAAGAAGCGGCATACCTTGGTCACATAATTGGACAGCATGGGGCCAAACCTAGCCCATCGAAGATAAGAGCGATACAAAATTTCTCCACTCCCTGCAAGGGAAGAGCCGTCTGTCAATGCGGTACTATATGGAGTACAAAATTTCCAGCCCTACCTTTACGGAAGGAAATTCATATAAGAATGTGGTCATCAGTCTGTTCATCGGATGCTCTATCTTGAGGACCCGGGCACCAGACTTCTTAAGTGGCGAATAAAATTAAAAAACTACGAGTTTACTTTCGAATACAAGATAGGTAAATTAAATCGCTGGTCGGGGCCCTGTCTCGAAATCCAGTGTTCGATGAGCAATCCGACAGTGATGTACTTAGAATCCAGTCCGAGCAAACCGAGCAAAGCGAAACTGACTACTCTGCCCAAGCCACCTGCGAACTTAACTACCAAGAAACCAGACAACAGTACCAAACCCCAATCAGAACATCAGCTGAATCTGAGCAAGAAGGCAAGGCCAGTTCTAAATCTAGATGACCGTTTCCGATCTCTGAGCGGTTTAAAGGCGCCTAACATGGACGGTAGCACAATTGCAACAAGGCTACGAAATCGCAACCTTAGACTCAAAATCACAAAAACGCCCTCCCCCAGTGAAGAGGCCTCTTTAACGGAAGCATCATCTGAAGAAGGGAATAATGAAGGTACTGTTGCCCTCGTCTTTAGAAAGAGTCACAGCGACCTATCAGACGTAGGACCGGCGCAATGATGAAGAACTTTTGGAAGAATTGGCAAAGCAAGATCTCTGCAGAGAATTTTATGATGGTGGATTTACGCTTAGAGTGAAAAGCATCCTAAAGGCTTTCGAAGAACATCGAAAAACACTGCAGGAGGCCGACGACTTGAATAAACCATGTCAACCAGAGGTCCATACAAACTTAGGCTGTATAAAGGTCGTAGCAGATCAGCGACAAAATAGCGTGCGTTTCACGGGCTTTCCCGAACAAATTAATTCTCATCAGATGAAAGACCCTTATCAAACTAGTCTCACCAGTTTTAAAAATCAACCTTGAGGTTCCCTATACAGCTCCTCCTACACCCTAGAATGAAAAAGAAGGATCCTCAGAAATCTGCTTACATAAGACTGAAGATTCGAACATAAACCGTCAATCGAAAGAGCCATTCGCCTACGAATTCGATGGCTAAGCTCCTGGTGTCTGCCGAGCTTCTTGATCTACAAGACTTCTGGGAAAGCCGAGCTCAGAAGGGACAAGTCCTGGTCGCCCATAACGGTCGATACAAAACGAATTATATAGTTGTAGAAACGAGACGTTTCGATGAACTTGACGAGAAGGACGTGATTGCTGGTCTAGGGAACCTTTGCCTCGCTCTTAAAAAAAGATGAACAGAAAACATGCCGTATAGTAAATTCAGGAGACTTTCTTGTTTCTCTGCCCCAAGATAAAATACGCGACACCTTTGCCTCTATTCTCTGGCGCGGTAATATCCAGATCACTCTTTGGCATGGTAGAATTGAAAAGCCCCCGGAGGACTTCAGACAAGAAATGATAATGAAATGTCACGAGAGTCTATTCGGACGACATAAGGGCATGGCAAAAACGTATAGGCGCGGCCGATACCGATTAACATGGCCCGGCCTCCGGTACCAAATAAACAACTACATACGAAATTTTCGTATTTTTCTGAAGAATAAACTCATGAGAGCCCGTATTTACGATCCAATGGTGATCACCTTTACACCATTTGGCGTATTTGACAAAGTGTCATGGCGTACAGACGTGTAGCCATTTAAATTCGAAACCAGCAGTCATAATTCTCCACCTTCAAGGATGTTTTGATTCTGCGAATCAGCTTAATGAATCCAGAATAGGAATGGTGCATCGGTCCCAGTGCAGTTTTCAACCAAGTGCAACGGTTCAGGGAAAGGTGTGAACCTGAAAAGTTACATCCTTTCCCAAAAACGAGAAATCGAAACCTCGCCCACTCCTTCCTTTCCCCTTTCGAATGAAGTGTGGCAGTAGCGAGTAGTTAGGGTAAGTCGAATATGAATTGGCTTATGTTTTCTTGAATCCTTTGGAATTTTACTATGTGTTTTTTATTCCATTTTCTTTTTATTTGAATACATTAGAATGAAAAATAGAGTCAATGCGTCAGTTATTCAAAAGAAAACACTTTTTATCATTGAGATTCAGCGATAAAAATTGAACAAATTAATTTAACAGCTTGTACTGCCGGTAGATAATAGTAATTAGAGCTCTTTCACAGTTTTTTAATATTAAAAATCATAATCTCTTACGTAAAAGTTCGTCATTTGCATTAAAATAAAAATTTGAAAAATAGCAATTGACATGGAAATTCGAAGAGAACAAGACAATGATGTTTTAATGTTTCAATTTAATTTTTAATCAACTTCAGGCTACAGGGATTATTATGTTTCATTTTACAATTTTTTCGTTGAATTTATTATACAAAGTCTGTAGTGAATCGCGATTTGTAAAAACTGTCATACAAAGGTGTGGAAAAATTGGGTAATATCTGCCTACATGACATTTGTTCATTTCATCTGATGTCATATTCTTAATATCACCGCTTATCATATTTATTTTTATCCTCAAATGGTTTCTATCTGTCTTATACAGGGTGTCCACGCAGGGGCTTACCAAAAAGTATGCAGCCCGCCATACATGGCCATAAGGTTAGCATTGTCGTGTGAGACAGGTTGCATAATTTTTGGTAAGCCCCAGCGTGGACACCCTGTATATTTCACGAAGAATTTCAGGATAATTCAGTATTGCAAAAACGTCACCATTGGATGTCAATAACAATATATTTTTGGTTTGGCGTGATGCAAAAATTTACCACTTCTTGCAAGCAATCAAATTTCTTTATTGGCTGGAAAATAGTATCTTAGAAACTCGAATTGCCTGTTCTGATTTGGCTCGAGAATAAGCCGAATATATCCTAGTTGTCCAAGTGCATATCCTAGTACTTCATAAGAAGGAGTCCCGCTTGGAGGAGAACTGGACATGTCATGAACAGGAGGCTACTGAGGAGAAGTCCGGATATATGCATTCTGTCTGACTCAAGAAAAAGAACCAGGATAGCGTTTGCCATTGGGATTCCATTCCTTCGCTAGTGAATCGTAAATTGCAAAATCTTTAATAAAATTGTTTGACAAGATTGGGTTATTTTTGCCTACTGGACAAAACCTTATTTCATCGGCAGTCAAATTATCAACTGCGCTGCTTATTATATTTATTTTTATTCGCGAATTATTTTCATTTGTCCTATATATTCCATGAAGAGTCCCACTGTAATCCAGTATTGCGAAAATGTCACCACTGGATGTTGATAACACAATATATTCTTGGTTTGGCCCAAGAACATAGTTCGTATGATCTATCCGCATTCGAATTGATTCATAGAGAGGAAAAACGTACCTTCGAAATTCAAATCGCCGGTTCTGGTTTGTACAAGGAATAAGCCGAACATAGCCAAGTTTTTCTATTGCACATCCAAGTACTTGAACAGAAAGGGGCCTTCCCGGAGAGGACCTGGACCTGGAACGAAGAGAAAGCTCCTGAGGTGAAGTCCGGTCAGGTGAATGTTGTCTGTCCGAAGAAGAAGAGCCAGGTTTACGTTCACTACTAGTATTCCATTCAGACTGCAGCGAATCGTCATTTTCTAAAGCTTTAATGAAATTTACAGGGAAGACTGGGTTACGTGGGCCCGCTGGACAATCTCGAATTTCATCTGGGGTCAAAATATCAACTGCGCCGCTTATCATATTCACTTTAATTCTCGATTTAGCACGATTTGTCGTACAAATTGGACGAAGAAATCCGCTATACTCTAGTATTGCAAAAATGTCACCATTTGATGTTGATAATACAATATATTCTTGAGCTGGCGCGCGACTATTGCGTTCTTTTCCTACTCGCAGCCTAATTGGTTTACCATCAGGAAAAACGTATCTTCGGAATTCGAATCGTACGTTATGATTTGTGCGGGGAATAAGCCGAATGTATCCAAGTTGTCCAAGTGCATATCCAAGTACTGTAGGTGCAGGCGGCCACCCAGGAGGCGACCAGGTTTCGGCATGAAGAACAGGCTGCTGAGGAGAAGTCCGGTCAGGTGAAGGTTGTCTGTCAAAAGGAGAAGAACCAGGATTAAGTTCGCTATTAGGACTAAATTTAGACTCTAGTGAATCGTTATTTGCTGAAGCTTTAATGAAACTTTCGGGGAAGATTGGGTAACGTTTGCCCACTGGACAATCTCGCATTTCATCCGAGGTCAAATCGACAACTGCGCCGCTTATCATATTCACTTTAATTCTGGATTTAGCAGCATTTGTCCTAGATATTCCTAGAAGAATCCCGCTATAATCTAATATTGCAAAAATGTCTCCATTGGATGCTGATAATACAATATGTTCTTGGTTTGGCACGGGAATAAAGCTCCGTCCTGGTCGCAATCTAATTGGATAACCAGCAGGAAAAAAGTATCTTCGAAATTCGAATCGTAGATTATGGTTTCTGCGGGAAATAAGCCGAAGGTATCCAAGTTGTCCAAGTGTGTATCCAAGCACTTTAGGAGAAGGAGGCCTACCAGGAGGCGATCTGTCCCTGGCATGAAGAGGGTGCTCCTGAGGAGCCTGAAGTATATGACGTAAAGGAGAAGAGGGACAGTGAACCGGGCGGGTAGTGTCAAGGCAATCTCTTCTTGACTGTGAACTTAACTCTGTGAAAAGAAATAGAGGAATTATGTTTGTGGTTAAACAAACTTTAAAATGAGCTTGATACTTTATTCACGTTTTTGTTATAAAATACTTTAAAAGCATAAGTAAAGTACTCTGTAAAAAAAAGTTGTTCCATAAAAATGTTAGGTTAAAAATGGTTGAGGCTCACTGTGGTTAAATTTAATACATCTCATTTTTTTGTTTTCATTTTTAAATTTATTCTCAATTTGCTAGAAACCACCTGGAGTTCTTATAAACTTCATGGAATTGTTTCAATTTCTTTTATATTCAAAAAAACATAATTCCGATTATTAATGCACGTTAGTCACCTCTAGATAATTTTAGTACCATTCTGGTTTAGAAATTATTACGATGTCAAAGAGCTGTACTTAAAAATAATATCTCATTTAAAAATAACTTCTTCTTTTCTTATAAATGCAATCATTTTGTGGAAAAATGTATTATTTTGTTCCAAGTTTTTCTCCCTTGATTGCAAATTCAACTTTTTGTTCGTAAGATCAACTTTTTCGTGAAAAATCAAAAAATTAATTTCTCTATATTCTACTATTTGGCCGAAACTATCCTCGAATAAATTCGTCTTTGTAGGTTGAACAATCAAGTATTTGGTTAAAAGTTTCATTGTATTGCTAAAAAGTAATTTCTTTGTTGTAAGCTTAGTTGTATATTATGCACAAAGCGGAAGAAGATGGACATTATTGATGCACGTATGTTTTCATTGAGAGCCGTAGGAGCCGAGCTTAAGGCGCTTCGTCAGGCTTGAAGTTTAGCCCATGTATTACAAATGACATGTTTCCTCCTACACGGGTGAATTTCTTAATGTAATATTTTAACCACATAATCTCAATGGCATAATACACAAGCTAGTAGTGCCCTTTTTTGAAAAATACTCTTTGTTTTTTTTGTTTTAATCAATTGAAAACGTGCTTCATTTATGCGCCTGGAAAAGAGCAATCCGCCACCGGGAAAGTATCCATGATGAACCGGAAGCAGGCGCTCCCAATTTGAAGAACGGCACAGTTGGAGCTTGGAACGTGAAATTTTTCGACGGTACTGGAACGCAGGGTGTATACTGCCTGTTAGTCATAACTCATATGACCTTCTATTTGTTAGAGCGTTACGAGATTCGAGTCGGTTGAACGAAATTAATCATCAATAAAATATTAAGAAATTGAATTTTAATATGCTGAGTTAGGTTCATTAATTAATGACGAGACGAATAGAAAAAGATAACAAAAAATCGGTTAACCCGTTCTATTTCTGTTGTTTTTTTTTTTTCATTTTGCATTAGCTTTAAGATAACCTTTATTATTGAGAATACTGGCCGATTTTCCTAATCCTTTTTCTTCTTTTTTTTCAAATTATATTATTTTCAAATTTTATCAGCTAATAAAAATTTCATCGATCCATGTTTTGCGAGATCTGATAATTACACTTCGGAATAATCAATTAATTACTCAATGTATGATTCATCAATTCATTATAATACAATTGAGTCATAATAAGTGATTAATCAATTGATTAACCGAGCAATTACTTAACTAAGTAATGGATCAATGATTATTCACTTAATTATTATATGAATAAACGTTAATATCATATGTTTTCGGGGTCGCTGAATCCAGATTCGGGGTCCATTTAAACCCATCACGTCAGGATTTTTTATAACCTTGACAAATAGGCTCAAAACCCCAATGAATCCTCTATCCATTGACCACTGAATCACAATAACCCCATAACCCCATAACCCCTTAATCCCTTAAGCTCTTAAACCCACATTCTTCAATAACCTCATTACTCCGAAACCTCACACTTTTCGTGGTGTTCTATTAAAGTGAGGTCCCCTTGCCTCTGACTCTTCGGGGTGCTTTTTGAAAGTGTGTGGCCCTTGCGTCACACGAATAGAAAAAATAAAATAAGAAGATAAATTACATATATGTGAAAGAACGATTGACATGATTGAAGAAATAGGATGGGAAAGGAAAGGAATAGGGATGGGATAGGATTGGATGGAAAGGGCAGGGCAAGGAAAGGAATAGGAAGGGAATAGGTTTGGATGGGAATAGAAGGGAAAGGAAAGGAATAGGGAGGGAATAGGTTTGGATCGAAAGGGTGGGGAAGGATGGAAAGGGAAGGAATGGGACAGGATAGGAAGGGAAAGGAAAATGGGAATAGATGGGAAGGGATAGGACTGGATGGGAAGGGGAGGGATTGAACGGGAAGGGAAGGGATGTGATCTTTAATGAGAGAGGTGTGTATACGTGTGTGCAAATGTGCGCTCTCTGTTTTTAGTTGTTTATTTATTTATTTCGTATCGTTATAATGTAGGTGTAAGGAGGAAAAAGTGTGTAATTATGTAAGTGCGTGTGATCTCATACGTATATACAACTATGTAGTGTATCCATTTTCTTTGCTAAAGCCTTAGGAGACTCTAATTCCAGGACCGAAACATTGCGCTAATAAAATTATATCCTTCCTTTTGGAAAAAGGAATTTTTATTATTTTCACATAAAGACCAAGTGCCGTGTATTGCAAAAACGTGAATAAGTAGTAAAGCAATGATGTCGAAGGTTTGAATCATAAGAGTTCGTACATAAGGCTATTCTCACCGCGTTATGGGGTTGCGGAGTTATGTGGTTATTGAAGAATGCGGGATTAAGGCTCAAGAAGCATGCATGGCTCGAACATACTGTGCTTCCGGGCTTCAATGCGCATAATCCTCTTTCTTACCGGGTTCTGGTGTTTTCCGGTTATGGCATGTTGAGGTTATGGGGTTATGGGTTTAAGGATTTAAGGGATTAAGGGATTAAGATTTATTGGGGTTTTTGGACCTATTTTTTAAGGTTATGGAAAATTCTGACGTGCTGGGGTTAAATGGACATTGAATTCGGATTCAGCGACCCCGATAACATATGATAAACATAGTCGGACTCCAGGGGGAATTTTCTCGATTTTTTGTGTGGATCTGTGTAATTAACTGATTAATTAATTGACAATTTCTGAATTCATGTGTGTATTCATTGTCGGAGGGTTTTTTTGTTTATTCTTTATCCAAAGACAAAAGAAGATTCAAGGAAGGCAGATAATGACACATCGGATTAACGAATTAGCCACGTGAAAAAATTCTACGGAAAGCGTTCTACGGAAATTCCATTTGGAAACGGAAGCTACTCTAAGCACCCTAAAGTAATGTAAAACCCAGTCTTCCCTGGAGAAGATGTGTTTTTTACACGTGGTGCATTATGTCAATCTCGTATCTTCGAGGAACCCACTCGAGGTACCTTAAAGTACTGTAAAAACCAAACTTCCCTGAAGAAGATGTGTTTTTTACACCTGGGGCATTGGTTCAATCTCGTCTCTTCGAGGAACGCACTCCAGGCACCCTAAAGTACTGCAGCAATCAGACATCCCCGAAGATGTGTTTTTTACACCTGGAGCATGGGCTGGATCTCGTGTCCTCGCGGAACCTACTCTAAGCACCCTAAAGTAATTTAAAACCCAGACGTCCCTAAAAAAGATGTGTTTTTTACACATGGGGCATTGGCTGGATCTCGTGACCTCGAGAAACACACTCTAAACATCCTAAAATAATGTAAAACCCAGACTTCCCTGGAAAAGATGTGTTTATCAAATTAATATCAGTTTGTGGTGAACCAAAACCAAACTCCTTTCTTAGACTGTTGTCGATAAAATCCAAATAAACCATTTTTGGTCTTTACAGTCTTATAAAAGAAAACAACACATTTTAATTAAAGTGTCAAAAATTTAATCGACGTTTCGGCTCGGCTTTGAGCCATTCTCAAGATCTGAAGTCGACAAAATTTGTCGGAAAAACATGAATAGTAAAATTGATATAATGTCCATAATTTCGTAGTCAATAAAGATAAAATCC
>CAKNWW010228699.1:0-20753 GCA_932074435.1 Andricus kollari
TCTGATTTAAGAAGTGTTCTGGTTATAACAACAATGTAATCGTTCAATTTGTAATATTTATAGCTTAAAATTATTTTAAATTATTTGCAGCTCAGTTTTTAATACTTAAAATAGACACATTTTTAGCTTTAGAGTTACAATTTTTTATTTTCATTGATCATGAAAAATTTTAGCGAACCGGGAAAAACCGGGAATTTTTTTCTGTGATTAAAACGGCCACCCTGAATTTCAATTTAAAATTTAAAATTTTGCTTTTCGGCATAACTATTTTCATGAAATTTAGCTTAAGATTTAAGACGAAAAGGGAATTCTCATTATACTTGTTTTTAAATTAAACATGAACTAAAGTTATTTTAAGCTAAAAAATAAACGTTAAAAATGATTTATAAAATCGAGGAAAATATTTTATTGTTAATTATAACTAGTTTTGGAAAAGAACTCGATTTGAACTTTTGAAATAAATATTTCACAATTTTCATTGTTTATTTAACAATAGTTTTTAGGGTTTAATGTTTTTCTCTCTCACTTTAGGTAAAAGTTGCAACTATTATTTAATGCTAATGCTGTAGGGCTTATTTTATTCCTTAAAATATTCGCTGCAAAATCTCATTTGTACGTTTTTATTGAAAAACTTTTATTTAGCAATACATCATTTGTTTATTAAAATATTTGAAAATCCGAAATGAATTTAAATAAATAAAGTAAATATTATATTATATAATATAATAAAAAATATTATAAAATGTAGACTATTTTCTTTTCGGATATTTAAAAACTACACAAATAATTATATGTCTGATTTAATTGCGCATGAATAATAATTTGTTGTAGTTAGTGGGAATGCATTGGGATTTACGTCTAAAGGCAGTGATTTTTGCGATTTTCGCAAATTATTTGTAATTCAATAGATTTAAAAAATCTTAAAGATCATTATCTTTTACCCATACCTATCAGAAAATTATTTTTATTTAACAAACTTTTTTTTTAACACTTTCGCCTTGCATTATTTGAATTCTAGTACAACTGCATAGCTGGCGCCACCACACGGCGACCGTCAACTCTCATGACAATCTTTTCCACAGGCCTCCAAGAAAAGTGGCACAGGGCTGGTTAGTACCAATAGTCTGAATGAAATTTTCTCATTATGATAATATTAATCCAACGCACCTTTTGTTTTCTTCTTTTCCTCAATATTATATGTCCTTTATTAATACAAACGTACGAAATAACTCCTCGTGGGACTTTGTCTCGTTGGGGTCTGGCCTGGACAGAAGTATGAGGGCGCATTGTTTATGCGCAAACGTCTTGTTGAATTTTCAACTACATTTGGTTGCATTTTATTTCAACTACATGGATGAACGAGATTTCAACCACAAAAGTGGTTGAAAAGTGGTTGAATTTTCAACATATTTCTAACAGTGTAGTTTGTGATCCACTTACGAATGTCTACCTTTCAGGTAGTCGTTCTAGATTAGGACAAAGCTATACTTATAATTGAATCTTTGGTGTGCTAATATCTTGTTTTATGGTGTTGGACTTTGAATTTATTTAATTTTAAATGTGGAAATCTACAACTGCCTTCATTTTCGCAGGTAACATGAAGAATAGACAAAACTTTATTTTGGTGTATGTACACTACATAATCCCTCTTTCTCATTAGTATTTATGGCAAATAACAGAGTTGTCAGAACATAGGCACAAGTTGTTGTAAACAGAATAAAGTTGTCCAGTGTATAACAGATGTGATTTAGAAATTTCGGGGGGGGGGGGGCTTGAGCCCCATCAGCCCCCCCATGGCTACGCCACTTCCTTGTTACATTAAATGACAATATACAAGATCTCTGTATAAAACGGCAGATTATACAAACATGCAATATATCAATAATCTGTGTCTTTCAATTTCCTCCGGAAAATTACAGATTTAGTCGCATTGTACACAAACTTTGCATGTTTGTACAACACAGGGCTGTCTGCAATAACCGGTTATAGAAATTTGTTGGACCTGAGAGCTTGATATATGTGGAATAGTTGAATTTTCAGTTAAAAAAATAAATTTCGACGAGGGAACAGAATGTTTAGCATAATACTCAAATTTACAGCCAATGAGATGATTTTTCAAGTAAATTTGTAAATCTTGCAGTGGGAGCTAGAGTCAATTTTTCACTTAGAATAAATACATTTCCAAACCAAAACAATGATTTTTTACAAAGTAGAATATTTTTAAAGAAAAGAGATGAATTTGTACTCGACGAGACAGTTGACTTGTCAACCAAAGAGGATATTAAAAAAAAAATTGTTCACTTTTTTAAAGATAGTATGGATTAAGTTTTGAGAAAACAGTGACATTTTCAATACAAAATATTAATTTTTAAAGAAAAAGAATGATTTTTTACCGAATAATACGGATTTTCAACGAAATAATTTAAGTTTCAACTGAAAATGATTAATTTGCAAGAAGTTAGTTCAATTTTCTAGCAGAGAGATGAATTGTAAACAGAAATGATTCATCTTTAGACAACAAATTCATGTTTAACAAAGTTGTACAACATTCAACCAAGTAGTTGTATTTGTAACCGAGAAGATGAATTTTTCACCGAAAAAGACGAATTTGTAACAAAATACAAGATTGTCCAACTGAATATATTAAAATTTTTCACTAAAAAACACGAATTTTAAACAAAATTAATGAATTTTAAACGAAACTGTTGAATTTTCAAGCAAGGAGATTATTCATTTTTTACAATGAAAGACGAATTTTTAACAAAATATATGAATTATAAATCATTACAATTATCGTGTTGATTGCAAACGGTTTATCCTAAGAAAGAATTGCAAGAGGGAAAAAAGTTTTACTTTTGCTTAACGAGCTGAAAGTGATATTTAAAATTTGTGTTGTTAAAAAAGGATTGAATTGTTTACAACAAAATTGTTTACAAATAAGCTGAGCAATATTTCGAAAACCGAATCAAGATAAATTGAAATTTAAGAATCTTAAATTAGATTAAAATCAAATTAAAAATCCCATTTAACGTCCAACATTTAAGTCAATGTATAAATTCCTGAAAATAAACCAAGAATCTTACGATAAAATTTGGACAAACACCAAAAAATGCTCCTATTGCAATTCCTGAAAACAAAATAAAAATTTGTTTCTTTGGACAAAGATGAAAAAGAGGAAAGAAAAATGAGAAGGCAACCAACCAAATCCCCTTCCTTCTCTTTTTTATTTCTTTCGTCTTTTTTATTTGTATTACTTTGAAATCACAATAAAAAAGCATGGATCAGACCAGGTAGGAACAGCAACGAAAATACGATGCTACCTCCTGGATACATGAGAACTAAGTGCGGGTATAAAGGCATCTCATGTATACCTGAAAACTAAGTATCGGTCTAAAGGAAAATCCGTTATGAACATGATTGAACAGGAAATAAGAGAAAGTCAAGACTCATGAAAATCCATTGCTAAATGTAATTAATCATACTAGAATAACTTTTGTTTAATTTATCCAAATCTGTTTTCAAATTAATAGACAACTTATTTTGTTTTTTAATATAAAGCATGTCCATGAATTCTCTCTTTCTCTCATTACTTTCACTATGTAAAATTCCAACATTATCCCAGTCGAACTCATGGTCAATATCAACAAACCCTCTCGTATGTCTAGCAAGAACACTCTTATAACAGCGTTCCAATCGAACATCACTTTTGTGTTCCTCCACCCTGCCAGTCTGTCCCACATAAGTCATCTTACAGATCTTGCAAGTGATCTTGTAAACAACACCATCTTTTTCAAACTTATCCAAAGGATCTTTACATAAAGTTATTATTGAATCCATTTTAAATGCTATACAAAAAATGGTATGAATATTAAATTTTTTTAACATAAATTCAATAGTTTTGGAAATTTGACCAAAAAAAAGGAAGAACGAAAGTATTAAAAGAACTATATTCTCTCAATTTCTTCTGATCATCTGTAGATAAAATGTTACTTTGTTTGTTTTTGATTTGTTGAATTCTAATTGTGATATGTTGCTCAATTAACTTTCGTAGGTAATGATTATGAAAAAGGATATTCCGAACAATATTCAAATTCTCTTTGTGAAATGAAATGTGGGACAAACCAAAGAGCTCTGTCAACCAAGTTTTTGATTATTGCAATTTTGTTTTGAAAAGGATGAGCAGAAAAGAAATTTAAAATTCCACCTGAATATGTACTTTTCCTATACCAATTGGTAATAATATTACCATCCTGACCTTTGATTACTTCTATGTCCAAAATACTGATTTTATTATTTTTCTCTATTTCATGGGTAAATTTAAGTTTTTGATGAAAACCATTTAAAGAATTAATAACTGCCTATACCTTTTCTAGAGGAACACATAATAATGTGTCATCAACATAACGAAAGTAAAAGGGCAAAATAAAATCTAGCTTCTTGAAAGCAAAGACCTCCAAATCTTCCATAACAATTTCTGCTAAGATCGGAGAAATGACTGAACCTATGGGAGTACCAAACTTTTGCCTATAAAAAGATCCATTGAATTTAAAATAAGTTGAGTTCATAACAAAAGCTATCCCTTTAATAAATTCTTTTTGACTCAATCGAATACGTGTTTTTATATTGTTCCATCTATTTAAAATTGCCTGTGCAACCAATTCAAAGGGTATACTTGGACACATTGCAACAACGTCCAAAGAAATTATTAGATGGTCATCATGAACAGTTTTTTTAATAATAATTTTTTGGAATTCCCAGCTATTTTTAATACTGAATTTTGAAGTTGTAATGGAGTATTTGAGTATCAAATTAAAGCTTTGTTCTAAAAATTTTGTGGGAGTGTTAATAGTTGAAATAACTATTCTCAAAGGATAGCCCTCTTTATGAATCTTTCTCAAACCATAACATCTTGCAAGAACCGTGTCTTCGGTATTTATATCAGTCCATCTTATATCTTTTCCTAAAAGTCCTTTCTTTCTCCAATTGTCTAGAATCCTGAAAGTGTCTTTTCTTAATTGTTTTAACGGATTTTCACTCAATAAATCAAAGTTATCACGATTGGAAAGCAAATCCTCCATATCCCTAATATAATCTGATTTCTTCATACAAACTGTAATATTGCCCTTATCAGCATTCATAGAAATTATATCAGGGTTGTTTTTAAGGAAACCTTTCGTTACCACGAAATCTTCAGAAATTTTACGATCAATGCTACTAATGAGCAAACATTTCTTATCAACAAAGCTCTTTGACAAGTGTAAAACCTTGTTCCGGAAATCCTGTTGATCTAATATTGGAATTTTGTGTATACTTGATTCAACATCTTTGACTATTTCCATCATTTGTTTCGATTTACTTTTTATCACATGGTTACTAAAACCTTTACCTAATCTGAGAATATCTGTTACTGAATCAGGAATTTGAATATCTGCCAAATTTACAAACCAAGGATCCCTATCTTTTTCTTCAAAAATCTTGTGTAAATTTAAATTTTGCTCTTGAACATTAGTTTGTTGATCAATCAAAATAGAAAGTTTGTTTTCATGTTTTTTATCATTGTTTAAAAATCTTCGATTAAGGAGAATCTGATGCTTCAAAAGGTCAATGATTTTATCCTGTGGTAAACACACTTCTAATTCACTTCTAATTCTGGAAATTTTTACTTTAAAAAAATTAGCATGATTAGAAACATCCTTGATCAGTAAATTCAACATTGAGAGTTTGAAATTCTTTGAATTATGTTCAAATTGTCTTTTGCAAAAATTAATATGAAAAACAAAATCTCGAAATTTGTTATCCAAGAAAAATATTTTTTTAGATGAAACATCATTTCTTCGACATTCAATCAAAAACCTTTTCTGAAGGATACTGCCTCTTAATTTTTGGTTGATATCACACCATAATTTAACCTTTCTGAAGGCTTTAGGACCATATGCAACTTTGATCTGATTAAAAAACATAATGTTACAAAAAAAAATTATATTATATTATTAATTATAATTTATATATTTTTTATTTATTTTTGTATTTATATTTTTTTATACATATTTTATATTATTATTATTAATTATATTATATTATATTATATTGTGATTTCAAAGTAATAAAAATAAAAAAGACGAAAGAAATAAAAAAGAGAAGGAAGGCGATTTGGTTGGTTGCCTTCTCATTTTTCTTTCCTCTTTTTTATTTATGTCCAAAGAAACAAATTTTTATTTTCAGGAATTCATACATCGAATCAAGATATTCGTAATCAGGGGACCATTGTATACCACTTCTTCCATGATGCGTGAATGGAACATTTCCGAATGTTGTTCTTACTGCTGGTAAGAAATGCAGTATTTGCCCAAAAGTAACATTGTGAAGTAAAACATCAGACGCAAAACGATTGACAGTTCTTGTTTTGGACAAAATCACGTACGAGTGTACATAGAATACAGTCAAATTAGCTAAAAGAAGGCCACTTGGTAAAAAAAATTAGCAGCTGTTACTATTTATTTCAATAAATACACGTGCTATTAGTTTTTTCAAGAGGAAAAGATGCGCAGCTAAATTTAATATTTCAATATATGATTGAAAAATTAAAATTTGAAACCTTTTTGTACAAGCTCTCAGGTCCAACAAAATTCTATAACCTGTTATTGCAGACAGCCCCTGAGTTGTGCAAATATGCAAAGTTTGTGTACAAATGCGAATAAATCTGTTATTTTTCGCAGGAAATTCAGCGAGACAGATTATTGATATCTTGCATGTTTGTATAATCTGCCGTTTTATGCAGAGAGCTTGTATATTGTCATATAATGTAACAAGGTACTACTTTCGGAGTAAGTTGCCGAAAATTGTAAAGTTACACTGTGGTTATACTGAGTCGGCGTGAATATTGCATGCATGAATTCGGGGGCGAATTGATTATAAGACATTATATTGTTTACAGTTTTATTTCACAGGCTGTCTTTAATGATATTATCCACCTCCAACTACCTACACCCACCCAACCTTTTGGGAATTCACCCACTCAATTGGGTAGGAGCCCTTATTTTTCGTATGCGGTGTGTTCGCCCCTGAACGAATCAGTAGTTTTTCCTTTTCTCGCTTGGAACGTACAAAGGAAACCCCGAGAAAAATCACTTCCTTAACTGCTCCCTGCATCGCTAAATAGTAAAACACATTACTACAACGATGCTGTCGACAAAAATTGATTTATTTAATTTTTGCATGAAAAATAGAATTTTTTCGAAAAAATCGACCTGTACCGAGAGTCTCTATACTCTTTAAAATATGTATACAAAAAATCAGACGAAATAGCTTCATCGCTTGGCCTGAATCCTATTTTTGCGATTTACACTGGATTTCCAGAGCCCTTAAGAGCGACAGGGATGGTAATAAAGCACTTTCAGTGTCGCATTGAGCCTTCACTTGTCGCATTGAAGAGACGGATAAACAGGTGCGCGCGCAGTGAGTCCCATTTCACCATCATAAGTGCGAGTGTCATTTTTGCATTTTTATAAACAAAATGTATGAAGTAATAAGTAAATAACCTAGAAAAAAATTAATAAATAAACAATGATAGTTAACGATGACGTCCATGTATATAAGGTGACATATTATATATGATTGTAACATATGTAACAACAAAGTATTGATATAAAAATTAATATACTTTCCAAATTTTCATCAAAATTATTACAGAACGAAATTTTAAAAAAATAATAATTTATTAAAAATTTATTTATTAGACCAACTAGATTCTTATTAGAATTTCTTCATGTACATCAGGGCTCACCACTTCAAGCAGGTGCCGACTGCCACGACAAGTGCACGACTGCCACCCATTTTTTCTGTCATTTTTTTCTTCGATTTCCAGGAATCCTGGAAAGGGTTAATAGTCGGTACGGTCAGGGCTCGTTGCGGCTCATTGTTCACACCGAAGGGTCTGATTTTTTTCTACTTGTTTTCACAATACATTTCATTTTTTCATTTCAAACTGTAATTTACCGTGAAGGATTAGGGACCAGTCCAACGACAAGATTTATGAGGGCCTGTTCTCGGGCCTGTTTGACCTAGTCTCGCGACTGCCACTGTCAGTATTTGCAGTCGCCGACTGCCTTTTGGTGAGCCCTGATGTACATAATTGACTTTTAATAAAGTTGAAGCATTACAAATTTTATTTTTTACTTTACGTATTTTAAAATTAATTGATAAGTTAATTATATTTGAGCTTTAATTTTTCATTTTTATTTTGAATTAAAAATTCTAATTACAATAGCAATATTTTTAACAATCGTCAAATAAAACGTAATTCAAGTAGAACGGCGCATTCCCCCAGTTCAGATTCCGAGTTACCGGCCGCCGACGCGATATCGTGTGAGTGTCTCCGCCGGGCTACGATCGACGCGTGTATATTTTGCCAATTCATTTGAAATTAGTATCTTTTTACATACTTTTAGTGTGTCGTTAAGTGTTTTCGCAGCGGATTATTGTTTTTCCCAAGTTGGTAGGTGTTTTGTAGAAAAAATTATACAAGCATGAAATTCAATTGTGTTAAGTAATGCATAATATAGACATTTGCATACATAACCTGTCTCTTTTCGCATCTTTTCACAAAAATAGAAATTTCTCCTTATTTTAATTTAAAATGTTCAGTTAATCACGTGCGCTAAAATATACTGGTTATTGAGTGCGCCAAAAATGTTGAACTTGCGCAGACCAATTTATCTTCATTACAATTAATTCATTCACTTTATACCCTATCACTGGAATAACTTTTCCGAAGATGTTCGTACTTTCATTTTTTTAATTCGATTTTGTGGAAATTGTAAAAATTTCAATTCGCTAATTTATTCCCAAATTATTTCATGTTCACGGTTCAATGTAAAATTATTCAGTTTTTGTTTATATCTTCAAGTATTCTCCCTTCTGCGATTTTGCATTTGTGAACGACTGAAATTTAAAACTATTTAAGTTTTAATTAAAAATGTGTCTTCGCTTGACTCATTATTGAACGAAAAACGGTTTGATGCCTACACAGTATTTTTATGTGAGAAGACATCATTTGAATAATGTGAATTTATCTGATTAATAAAGTTGTTCATGCAAAATCACACTTAATTTATTTGACATCGATATTTTAATATATAAATAGTATTTTAGGATTCAGGGTACAGTCGCACGATGATCGCATTTCACACGCACGCGTGCGACCATCACCCGTGCGAGCGAAATGCGTCTCATATGAGGACGCACCTGTCATCCGCGGTAAACGCACGCGTGCGGATTAATTCCCATGCATGCGTTCACTGTGAGTCGCATATGCGTTTCACGTTGCTATCTGGGTTTGGATGTACGTCGATCCGACCTGAGTCGGACATCTAGATAGTATGTGCCCTAGGTGCTCGGGGTGTGCATGACACTCTCTGTATCTATCATCGGGAATGTCTTGCCACTCCAAAATGAAACCATCTGTGCCCGAATTCAATCCGAATGATTTGAGGAAAGCAAATGATAGCTCATATGACATCGACTGATCCTTCGCATTTCTATAGAATATGTCGTGTATTATCTTGTCGAGGAGCTGTTCTATGTACACTAGAGGCTGGATTTAACCAGGCCGGATTTACTAGTTCCGAGAATTGCTGCAGCGGCGGTTTCGAACTGACAGACTGGGTGTTCACCCAAGGCGTGGGAACAACAGTAGTGTAGCGGAAAGACGCGGGTACTCAAGCGCATATATTGCGTAATATTAGGAAATAGTTCACACGACCCTGACTGTTTACGTTCGAACGGGCTCGATTTAGCCTTAATGCTACTGCGAGCAATGTCCGAAATTCTTTTTAAACCCAGCTTTTGTGTGTGTGTATGTGTGACGATCCATAAGAAAAGAGACCACTTTGCCAAAATGGATTTACGTAATAACTTCACATGACGTAAAATGCGGCTACGGTATACTAAGGTATACGAGGTGTGTTCAAAAAGTAAGGTGACTTTTAATTTTTATACGAAAATATGTATTTATTCATCAATATTAATTTTATCTTCTTCAAAGTAACCCCCCTCAGATATAACACACTTGTGCCAACGCTTTTCCCAATCCTCGAAGCACTTGCGATAAGCACTTTTTGGTATAGCCTTGAGTTCTTCCAACGATGTATTTTTTATCTCCTCAATTGTTGCAAATCTTTGTCCTTTCATGGATTTCTTCAGTATTGAGAACAGGAAAAAGTCACAGGAGACTAAACTCGGTGAATACGGTGGCTGAGGCTTGATTGTGGGTTTGTGTTTGGACAAGAAGTCACGCACAAGCAACGATGTGTGAGCAGGTGCATTGTAGTGATGCAAAAACCATGAACTGTTTTTCCACAATAGTGATTCGATGATTCCCCAACACCATATTCTTCATTTCTTTGGCGCTTTTATCATTTATTGAAGTGAGATTCGTCATTGGTATCTTCTGGACCTGCTTGGAAGAGCTTGAACTACCTATAACAATTTTTTTTTGCTCAAAGGAGACTCACCGAATGTCACTGTCAACATTTTAAGTATTTTGGAGAACTTAATTCCATTTTTTACTGTGCACGTCTGTTCGTGACAAGTTTAGCAATATAATATTTAATAAAATTGAAAATCGAATGTACGTAGCCTGCGAAATTTGAAGAGTCACCTTTCTTTTTGAACACACCTCGTACATGACACAACCTTGGTACACTTAACTGAAACCCTCAGTTTGTGAATTAAATTCGAATGATTCAAGAAAAGCAAACGTTATCTCCGTCTACAAGAGCTGATGGTATCGCCCTGAAAGACGCCCCTCTAGAAGTAACGCTATCAGTTGTCCTGCGAGGTTTTTCAGGTGAGATAATAAATCTGCTTTACCAAAGGGGCATCAATTTCTTTATTTTTTTCGGTAATGCTGCTTCTTTGTAGATGCTCTTGTCGATTAGCTAATTATTCCGACAGTCTGCTACACCTTTTTTCGAGCTACGTTGTTTATAAATCTCTCCACATGCAGGTGCAATTCTCCGAATAATCCTGTCGTTCAGGAGAGTTATAAAGATAGTGTACAGCGTGTTCAGACAAGTTATTAGCCTGTAGTTTCTTGTGTCGGACAACTCTCGTTTCTTTGGTAGGAGTACATTGCGTCCTAAAAAGAAAAAGTGACAAAGATGGTAGTAAAGCAATCTTAGAGCTCCATTGTGTCTATAGAGATATGTCGTTCTTGCGTGAGTAGGAAACCTAGATAGTATGTGTTCTAGGTACTCAGCGTCTGCAAAATACGCTCTGTACCTATCGCTGGGGACTTCTTGACGTGATATGCGGTTACGGTATACGAAGGTGAAAATGACACCATTCTGGCGCGCGAAAATAAAACCCTCCGCTTCTTCGACAATGGATGACTTTCTACATGTATGTAAAAGTTTCTGTGCATTTTCTTGTCGACGAGCTGTTGGCGGAATTTTTCGATCTCTGCTTTCTTTACTTGCGATTTTAGAAGTGAGTCTTCACGATGGATTAATGCACTCTCCTCAATTCTGATGTTAAAATTCATGACAAGAGTCTCGACAGCCTGCTCCGCGATCATCTCGCAATCATCTCGTGTTTCCTAATCATTTTTAGGAGAGGAACTCTTCCATTTGCGACGATGTAAGCTCATATCCACAAGCTCAGGGTCTTCACTAAAATCTTTGTGGCTCATACGATGTTGGCCGCTACCCAGCCCTGTCGAACGCTCCGAGGGAGATAGAGTCAATTGTCCAAAACGAGAAGTGCCAAATTTTCTGGATCTATGATTTTCGGACAGCAGTCTTCATTGCACACTCGGGGCCTGACATCCTTCTCCAGGACTTCGAAAAACGATTTATTTTCCTGATCGAATTTTCGGCTTCGGCCGACTACAACATCACTGCCACGGAGAAGGAAAAAGAGGAGGGTTATACCTTGAAAGGAAGCTGCAGCGACTGGACTCAAAATATTCGGTTAATATGATTTTCCTTGTGATCGGTGCTCTGAGAGGTACGAAACCCTCACTTGCACTAGCACTTCCGAGATGGGGTCGCCCCGCGTCCTCAAGACACGCGAGGGTTTTACTGGCCTGTCATTGTGATTTACTCGTACTCTGTCGTCACCCATCTCACGGTCGTAAGACTTGTGATTTAAGAGGTGTGACTTACCACGGTTATACTGGGAGCTAGTGTCATTTTCATAGATGTCAGTTGCTCCCAGAGGGAGCGGTGGTTGTTTAACCAGTTTTTTAAATTAGATATGTATATCATTAGAAAATAATGTTAAACAAGAACCGCAGGATCCCACTGAGAGCAACTGCCATCCAACAAATAACACCGGCTCCCAGTAGAACCGCGGTAAATCACACTTATTGCCACGTCTCACAACCGTCAGATAGGTTGTCACAGGACACGATGAAATCACAACGACAGGTCGGCGAAACCCTCGTGTGTCTTGAGGACACGAAGCGACCCGAGGATGACAGCTTTATGCATCCATCACGCAAGTGCCTTGGCATATTTTTGACACGCAGGTAGGGCTTTAAGGTTACGAACCAGTGATAGTTTCGCACCTCCAAGAGCACCTATCACAAGGAAAATTACTTGTACCGAATATTTTGGGTACAGTCGTTGCAGCTCCTTTTTAAGGTCTTGACACCTTTCCTCCTTTTCTTTCTCCTCGGCAGTGATGCTGTATTCCGACGGAGCCCAGAATTCGATCACGAATATAGTTCGTTTCTCGAAGTTTTGGAGAATAGTGGCAGGCCTCGCGTGTGCAACGATATACGTGCTTCCTGCGTAGGTGGGACACCCCGATAGTATGTGTTCTAGGTATTCAGCGTATGCATGACACGCTCTGCACCTATCACTTGGAACTTCTTGACATAAAATGCGGTCGCGGTATACTAAGGTGGAAATGACACCGTCCTGAGTTGCGAAAATAAAACCCTATGTACCTGAACGAAGCCCTGATGATCTGAGAAAAGCAAAAGTTTGCTCCTTTGACAAGGACTGTTTTTCTACATTTATGTGAAAGTTTCCGTGCATTTTCTTGTCGAGTAGGTGAATTTCACCTCTTGGTGAAGTTTTGCAAACTCTACTTTCTTCACTTCGGCTTTTAGAAGTGAAGGATCTAGATGGAGTAATGCACTTTCCTCACTTCTGATGTTAAAATTTAGGCCAATGGTCTCGGCCGCTTGCTCCCCGGTTTTGTAAAGGAACGCTCCTTCGCCAATCATCTCGTGGTTCCTGACCATCTTTAGGAGAGGATCTCTGCCATTGGCAACGATATAAGCAGTACTTAGAACAATTCGGTTATGAAGACACTGGAGATTCAGAAGTCCGCATCCGCCCTGACGGCGTGAAATGTATAATCGCGGAACTGACGAACTGATATGCAAGCTTTTATGCATATGCATGATCTTACGTGTGGTGACATCAAGGGCCTTAAGTTCGTTCTTCGTCCATTGAACCACCCCAAACGAGTAGAGTAGAACCGGGACGACAAGCATGTTAGTCGCAGATACCTTGTTCAACGCCGACAGATTGGAAGACCATATCTGTCGAAGAAGATGCTTGTATCAGCTTCGGAGAGACTCCTTTACTGATGTCACGTCCTGAATGCGGCTTTGAGGCACACCCAGGTATGTATAGGTCTCTCCAGTGTTAAGATGTCGAATAACACTTATATCCACAAGCCTAGGCTCCTTGGAAACGCCAAACATTTTTTCCTTTCTTCAGATAAATTTTCGCACATTTATCCAATCCAAAGTCCATCCCAATCTCTCCAGTGTACTTTTTTACGATATTTATGGCAGTTTGAAGTTTGCTTTTACTAGAGGCAGAGATTCAAGTCATCCATATAAAATACATGAGCGAACCTATGCTCGCGCTGACTAGTGTCGCCGCACAGGTATCCAGCAGAATTTCGTAGTGCGGGAGATAGAGGCAGAAGTGTGATGCCAAAAAGAAAAGGACTCATGGTATCGCCCTGAAAGACGCCCCTCTGGAAGGTGACCTTGCTCGTTGCCACACGATAATTTCTAGATGAGATGGTAAATCTAGTTTTCCAAAGAGGCATCAATCTCTCTATGCATCTCACTATGTGTGGATGCACCTTCAATCATTCCAACAGACAGATGATAAGTCTATGATAGGTTGAATCGACAGCTTTCCAGGAAGTCAATCCAGGCCATTGACAGGACGCGTTGATGGGCTGCAGCGTCTCTACAGACTAACCTGTCAATTAGCAGGTTCTCTCGACAGCCTACTACACCTTTTTTCGAGCCACGTTGTTCGTACATTTCACGCCATACAGGCACAATTCGCCGAACAATCCTGTTGTTTAGGACATCTGTAAAGATCTTATACAGTGTTTTCAAACAAGTTATTGGCCTGTAATTCATCATATTTAAAGTCGGAGACTTTAAATATGAGGTGAATATGCGGGCCAAATGTTGGTGTGTAGAAGTAAACTTCTTCCACCAGAAGTTCTTGACACAATCTGGTCCAGGACCGGAAAAGTTCTTCGTGTTTCTAAGTGCTTTTTTTCACCTCTTCGGCAGTGATTGATGGACAGTCCTCCTCAGATTTTATGAGTCTCCTCCTTGCGTCAGATAACAGCCGTATTTTGTCAACAATATCCTGCTCGATTGTCAGCAGCTTTGACTTGTTCAGCGTGTGATACAACATCCTCAGTTCTTGCGCGAACTTTCGAACCCTTTCCGTGAACGGTCTATAAGATGTTATGTAGTCAATCACACATTAAACACGGGACGCATTCTGTCTTGCCCATCGAATCTTCTTGTCCAGTTGATGCAAGCGTCTTCTGGTCTTTTGATCAATCGTAGTTTTGATCCTTCGATTTAAATCAGCCAAAGCTCTCGCAGCACCATAAACTATGCAATTGATGGTCCAGAGGTGGGACTCTTGTGACATTTCTTAACAAAGGGTGTCATCAATTTCAGCCAGATCTTGGGGCTTAGGAGGAACTTGCATGTTAATGTTCCTTCTTGTCCTGAAATCGTGATCATCTCTCAGAAGATGTCTGTTTTCCGCGGTTGGTCTTAATGTCGCTTCCTCATCTTCGGCTGCAGCTTGATCAAGCAGCGGTTGGGCAAGCGCTTCACGAACATATTTATTTTTCCAGAGGTAGGCACGTTGATTTCGCAACGATTGAATCGAAGCGTGCTGAAGCTCTGGGTATTTCTGGCACCACAGAGTATGCATACGCGCCATAAAGCCTCGGTGAACAGGGATAATGCTGGCATAGTAGCAGTCTAGCAAGTCATCCTTGAGTTGATTCGTCCACTCAATGTGGGCGTTTCGCCTGTTCGTCGTCGTGTTTCCAACTAAATTATTTTCAGCACCCCGAACTCTAGGATGATCGGCATTGTTTGTTGACCCATTTTCAGATGCTCTGCGCGTTCGATCGTTTTGAACCGCATCTACAACATTTTGGTGTTTTGGTGAAGTCATTGTTGTTCCCACGAGCAGCTAGAGAAAAGTTTCGTCCATCCTTGTAGAGCCCCGCGTGCAACGATAAGGCTGCATACTCTGAGAAGTCGCCCAGTATCCCAGATTTACCGTTTAAGACACCTCGCCCAGGTGCCATTCAGCTTTCGGCACGGTTGTTACGCCTCCGCTTAGGGGTTATTCCTTCGGGACCATCCCTGGAAAATTGTCCGCGACTGCTTATTAATTATTGTAACCATATTCAGCAGAAACCCTCTATCCGCTACCCGAGGACGCGTTCGGTGGCTCTATCATAGGCTCTTCAGTTCTATTCTAAAGGAATCGAAACCAAAACTCTGTGGTCACCCATCTCACGGTCGTAAGACGTGTGACTTAAGAGGTGTGACTTACCACGGTTCTACTGGGAGCCAGGGTCATTTTCATAGATCTCAACTGCTCCCAGAGGGAGCGGTGGTTGTTTAAGCTGTTTTTTAAATTAGATATGTATACATATATCTATATGCAAATGTTGTATATCTTTGCAAATGCTATACAAGCAGATAGGAGGCAGAATTCTGATAATCTTCATAATTAAATATGACAATGTACCTACATACCTTAAAGTTGGAATATTCTGTGCTCTAGCATGACCATAAAAATGAAGCGGAACTGTTCTGCACATTTCTTTGGAGTAAACGTGTAGGGTAGAATTTGGGTTTTGGAAAAGCTTTGGTGGAAACATAGTACCATCAGTTCCAGTGATTTTATCGCATTTTTCGTCTCCCCAAATTTTACGACTTTCCATTCCATTTAGTTTTTGAATGACACCCAGCTTGTCCATATCGTTCGATCCCGTATGGATTGTAAAGCGATCTTTGGAGAAGCCATTTTTCTGAAATCAGAAGATGAAAGACGTTGTAGTTAATGTGCGTATCATTAAAAATGATGATATTATAATATCAAATAATATATCACCTTTTTTGATCATATACTGTAGCTGACTAGCTCAGTCTATAATGAGAAAAGCAATGTACATGGAATCTTTACTGAGGATTTTAATTATATTTTTAAAGAGCCAAAAATGAAGGATGACGTTAGCGTTGTTGCTAATTTATTTTACTTTTTTCTATTTTTTGATCATAGTTTTCAATTAACGAGTCGCTAAGAGAAATATACACTAAAGGAACGACAGATAATACAGCTGAATGAGATAAGTGCATTTGCATGAGGATTGTTTTTCTTCATTTTATTAATAAAGTGTCATTTTTGTGACTCGGTTAATGAGTAAGGAAATATAATTATGCCTGGGACAGTTTCATAATTCTATAAGTATATAAATGGGGAGTCGTAGAAAAAACAATTAATTACCATTTGAAATATTAGTACTACTGCTTAATTACATAACCAACACATATTCTAAAATGAAAGCTTTGATTTTATCCTAAAAGAATTGATATCACACCAAAAACATCTGCGATGCAAAAATGCTGCCAAGTACAACTAGATAAATTTGTAAAATCAAGGTTGGCCTAGTAATTTGGGGAAAAATATTCATAATAAAATATATGATGAAACTTTTTTATGAAGTGCCCTACAGAAATTTAAAAATAAATTTTGAAAGGCCACATTAGACATTGTACAACTTGGCGGGATTATATTATATTATAAATCTCCCACACCCAGCAATTATCTTATGTTTTCTGGGTCGCTAAGTGTGGATCTGGGGCTTTTCGCTCGGAAAAGTCCAAGTCCATCCCTAACCTCAAAATATACTTCCCCCTCCCCCAAATCGCTAAAGTAGTCCGTTTCGTAATTCTAATGTGACCAATCGCGAATTTTTCATTTTTTTTTAGGTCACTTTGATTGATTCTATCTTTCCTAGTATCCCTCTGTGTCACAAGTCACGGCTAACCTAAGAAAAGAGAGACGGCCTCGATGTTTGGATCCATATGACACTAGTAAGTTTATGACGTCGCAAAATCCGAATTTGAGGTCGGGCGTGAGTGCTGCTGAGCTGAAAATTCCTGTCCAGGAACCTCGGAGGATCCTGCACATGTTCCTGTACAGGAAACTGCACACGAACCTGTACAGGTAGTCTTGACGGTTCCTGTGCAGGAATTTGGCGAAGGAAACTGTACATGATCCTGTAAAGGAACCTGTATACAAGTTAACCTTTGGCTGATCCTGTACAGGTTCCTTCACAGAGTCAATTGAGATGTGGGTTCATGCACAGAAACATGTTCAGGATCCTATACATGAACCTGCGTAGGAACTAATCTGCGAGGGTTCGCTAGTTGCTTGGCTCTCTCGATGGTGAGTTGGAGCTTCAAGGGAATAAAAGGAAGGCAATGGAACCTGTAGAGGAAGCCGTACAGGATCATTCAAAGGTTCCTTTGTCGGTGCAGATTCCTTTGCAGGATCATGTACAGTTTTCTTCGCCAAATTCCTGCACAGGAACCATCAAGACTACCTATACAGGTTCGTGTGCAGTTTCCTGTACACGCACATGTGCAGGATCCTCCGAGGTTCCTGTACAGGAATTTTCAGCTGGGTGCTCTGAGCCCAAATATGGATGATAAACGTAGACAAGATTCATTTTCAGCAAAAAGCGGGGCTATTTGGGCTATTCCAAATTTTCGTTTTGAGGTTAGGATGAATCCCTGACTCGAAGAGGGCAAAGTAACTTCAAATGCGGTTATGTTCGACTTTTCTTAGGTTAGCCGTGACTTGTGACACAGAGGGATACTAGGAAAGATAGAATCCATCAAAGTGACCTGAAAAAAATGAAAATTTCGCCATTGGTCACATTAGAATTCCGAAACGGACTCCGCCAATTGGGGGGGGGGGTATATTTTGAGGTTAGGCATTTAAAGGATTCAAAGTTTAGAAATACATAAATATAGTAGAAAATATTGTTTTTCTTATGTACTCAAATACTTGGGATAAATAAGAAGCCGAACATTCTAATATTATACTTCTAATATTAGTTTCAGTAATAATAATAAAATTGTTAAAATCTATTACAATTGCAATTTTTTAATTTCAAGCATGAGTGAAGTCTTCAATCTTCTTAGTTTATTAGGGAAGAGTGGGGCTAAGCCGACACTTTTTCTTCAAGTCGTTTTTCAATTAAAACAAAACTTGTTCGAAAACGTATTAAGTATTGTTGGATATAAAGAGAAAATTTGAAAATAAATTCAAGTTGGATGGATTCTAATTTTACTGTTCAAATGTAAGCGATGGCAACTTATTTGCTACAACTCTGATTCCTCTCCGACTATTAAGCAAAAATAACGATATTCTATGAAATAACAGAACACCACAGTTTTGCTAGATTGCATCGACCTCACAAAGGGACGGGAGGAACAAATCAGTCCATTGCAAGTGCTATAAGATGGACTTGATGATAATCGGCGTAAACAAATAAATTTTTCGTTATTCCTAACTTTAATGTATGGAAAGGTTTTGAGCATCATAACTGGCACAACGTCAATACAAAGGTGTCCAATTTGCCATAAATCACCTAAAAACTTTAAGAATTTGTCTAATATATAAGGTGGTGCCTTTTTCCCAAATGTAAATGCACTCATGTGCGGTATTAGTCCATTGCACGCTTGGTTAAGAATATTCAAGTGTTGTCTTAACATTTCGTATAGAGTCAAGCGAAAAGTCTGGCAGGTTAAAGGAGACAAGAAAAAAGCTGAAAAGATTTGGATTGATAGTACATAAACCAAAACCAGGAGGCTTTGGCAATGCCAACGATGGTAACATTGCTCGTAGAGCTTTTCAATAACCTGAAATTCTTGAGGAATATCTTCGTTTAAACTCTCCGCTGCTGCAGAAGTTTAAAACTATTTTAATCGCGTTATCCTTCCATCTTACAATCGATCTACATGAATTTGACCAAACTTTTCTCTCAGACTGCTAAAATGTATGTTGCGAATTATCAATGGTATCTTACGCCTCCAACACTTCATAAGATTCTTATTCAGGGTGCAGATGTAATAAGAACGAGCATCTTACTTGTGGGAATGCTTGGCAAAGAAGCAAGTGAATCTCGCAACAAACATTTCAAACATTACAGGAAGCATCATAGCAGAAGAATAAATCACACTTTGACCTCAGGAGATGTATTCTATAGACTGATGGATACATCAGATATTAAGATATCGACTGTTAATCTTCAGTCACGTCTTCACAAAAAGAAATTTCTGTCGATTCCGCAAGAAGTAAGACAGTTGCTATATGATCCTAAAGTACATGTAAATAGCTGCTTTAACGGCGATAACAGGGAAGACATGAATTTAGACGAAGAGATTGAAGAAAATACAGGAGTTTTACAAACTTTTATGTCCTCCTTAGATTAGCTTGAATTGACAGACGAAGAAATTGATGCGCGTGATTAAATATGAATAAAATAAAAGATGAGTTACGTTATCTGCAGAATTGTGAGAGGCGAATGGACTAGCAAAAATAACGCACCTTGATTCGTGAGAGCAAGGGGACTCGCGATAAACAACCACCCCGTAATAAAGGGTCTGAAATTGCACTTCCACGTGTTAGGTCATGTAAACTACCATTTGTACTTTTAACTGTTCCGTTTATGATGAAAAGTTGTGGGTAGATAAATTTTCAAGTTCCTTTTTGGCCACTTTTTGTGGTTCCGGGCCAACCTTGCATTTTTTAAATTGAAGGTTCGGATCAAAGAATGGAAAATGAAAAAGTGGAAAAAAATTTTCCAAAATTCAATTGTTTTTTAAGACACAAATCGCCAAACCTCAGCTAAATATTATTGAAACTTTTAAAAATTGGGATACACACGCAGTGTGCCCTAACGGTGCCTACAGAATGAAAAAAACGATCAAAATTGCCTATTGTTTAATAATAATTAATTGCAAATTGAGACCGGTCGATAAACACGTTTTTTTTAGTTTCGGCAAAGAAAAGTATCGAGGAAACTTTAGAGTTGAAAGTACTTTCAGTGCGACATTTGTTCCTCACTATGAAAGTAAGATTTTTGGAAATTTTTAGATCAATTCATTGAAAATTGACGAAAATATCCATTATGTAAGAAAGCGTCCTTTATATGCGAGTATTGGCGAGAGTACAAGCGAACGTTGAGAAGCGCTTGCAATCGTAGACGGCGTCGCGTGCTTTCTTACATAATGGATATTTCCGTCAATTTTTAATGAACCGATCTAAAAATTTCCCGAAATCTTACTTTAATAGTGAGGAACAAATGTCTCACTGAAAGTTATTTCAACTCTAAAGTTTCCTCGATACTTTTCTTTGCCGAAACTAAAA
>CAKNWW010228809.1:3292-21118 GCA_932074435.1 Andricus kollari
GCTCTTTTTGAACGGACTCGCTACCTCGCTTTTCTCCGGACTCTCTTCGCTGTCTCTCTTCCTCTTCAAGAGATCCTCCCCGTCACTTGCGCTTGACGCTCTCTCTCTAACCTTCTCGCTACCTTCGTCCCATTTTCTCCCTCTCCCCGACGCGTTGCTTGAAACCCGACCACGCACTGTTGGCCGTCGTGGCACGTGTAAAATTTCCTCCCCGTCGAATTCACTACTCGCACTACCAGCACTCTCACTGCCCACCTCCTGCTCTGCCGTCGGTAACTGGGACCTCTCCATGGAGTCCCCTCCGCAACCAAACAGATGTCTCTGGCGAATAGTGCCTTCTATTGCCGCCAAATTTTCCGTTTTTTTTTATTTTTATTTTTATTGTTCAATTCCTCATAGCCCTTGCATACACCCCTTTCTCTCCCTTGAGATCTCCCAACTCTACGTACACCACCCTTGACACCACGAAGGCCCCAGATTCCGGACCCCAAACTTCCTCGACTCCTTGCCAACCTAACCTCACTTTCGCTAACTAACTGAATACCACCTCACTCCTACGCTGAAAGTTACTTTTTATCTGTCCAGTTCACCCCACACAACCCTACTCACCTCCTAGGCTTCCACCTTCACACTCCACTCATACCTACCACACAAATTTTGCAAAATCCTTTCACCACCTCTCACTAAACACGTTCTCACTTCCGCCACCAACATGCAACTCCCACATGCAAGTCGCACCTATCAGTAAGTTGATGTCTTCACCCAATTCATCAAGTATCATCATGCGAACCGTCATTTGGTATGAGATAACTATATTTTTAGTATTTCTGTTAGTTCCGTTAACTGTTTGATTGATACGATTATTATTTTCTCGACTATGTATTTCAAGTGTCTTGAAATCGGTAGAGGCTGAATTCCACAATACTTTTATTATCTTAGTTTGATTAGAAATACTTTGTGATATGAGTTTGTTGTCATTGAACAGTTTATCTAGCTCTTCGTTAATATATTTCATATTGTTTTCACTTAGAGTACCAAAAAGTGTTTTCGATACATCGTCTATGAAATTAAAAAACCCTCTTCTAGCTCGAGTTTTGCCAAGAAGTTAGTTTAAAATATTTCTCTTATTGTTTAAAAGCTGTATTCTTGATTCTATTAAGTTAAATTCAAGTACTTCTAAACAGTCATCACATTGATGTGACATCGATGCGAAAATGTGTTGCAATGATTCATATCGCTCGTCTATTTCGTTGGTCTCCACTCCTAGTATCATATTCTAGGTGTCGTGATAGAGTTGAGCCTGTCCCAATTCTTCCGAGTTAATAGTTACCCCGGCTAAGTCAGTTATGATGACCTCAGGCAAGATGATCTTCAATATCCATAATAAGATTAGAGCCATCATCTGAAACATCATTGGTAATAAGGCATCAGTTGATTCGCATGTATTCTAGTGCGCTTGTCGTTAAACAGGATTGTGTAATTATTGTTCTCCTGTCGTTCTGTAATTATTGCTGGGCCTTTCCAGGAGGGATAAAGTTTGTTCTCTGGATGGTTATTCATATACTTGACCAGGTCCCCAGGCTCGAAGATACCTTGTGGTATAGAGATTTTTGAATTTTGTAACTTTTTGTGTTTGATTTTTTGCATCTCTAATTTTTCTTTTGTCTTTTGGGGATAGTGTTTATGCTTTCTTTTCCATAGATTAAGTAATTCCTCGTACCTGACATCGAGGGCAAATTTGCATCTGTACCAAAGGTCAGTTGAAAGGGTGAGTATCCATGGCCTTCATGTTTCATAGTATTGTATGTCATACAAATTATTTTAAAATTTTGATCCCATTCAGTTCTATGATCCTCGATGCTGGTTTTCAGTAAATTTTTAATAGTCGAGTGGGCTCTTTCGAGTGCTCCATTGCTTTGTGCATGATAAACTGTAGTCTTTATGTGCTGAATCCAGAATTGATTTTCAAAAATTCTGTACCAGTTCAGATACAAAGTTTTGTCCCTGATCTGTTGAGATATTCTTTGGTGCTCCGAATAGATATAAGTAGTGGTCGAATAACCCTTCTATAATGTTCGTTTCCTGAAAGTCTCAAGGGTAAAGGTCCTAAAATGTCCATGGCTTTTTTATCGTTTGGGTTGACAGGCGTGTCTGGAATAATTGCTGGACATCGTCTTTTAATTCTAACCGTTTTTTGTAGTTTACAAACGGAACATCGTTTGATGTAGTGGATGATCTCTCGTTCCATATTTTTCCATTCTCCAAGAGTTGTAGCTTCCTCAACCGAGATAAGTTGGTCTGCATCCATACGTCGTTGGAGACGGTCGTTGGAAGCGTTAGCTATATCTGAGACTGGTGACTCTTCTCCTTTCGTGGACGTTTAGGCTGATACTACAGCTGTTTCATCCTGCGAATCGAATTCCGGGGGCGTATTTTGTAAGCATATTAATGATTGATTGTCCGTTTGGATTGTGAACTTCCTTCCCAATAGATATTGTCTTAATCTTTTTTTCCAGCCCAAACTATAGCTAACAGTTCCTTTTCTGTTGTAGTGTAGTTGATCTCGGCTTTGTTCAACGTTCTTGATATATATCAGCAAGGGTGGCCGTTCTGGGATAGTACTGCTCCTAATCCATAATAAGATGCGTCTGTTGTTAATGTGAATTTCTCCTAGTAGTCCGGAAATCTCAAATCCGGTGCTAAACATAATAATCCTTTTATTTTATCAAAAGATTCTTGCCAATTTTTTGTCCAGTCAAAAGGTGTTTCCTTTTGTGTTAAAATTGTGAGCGGTTTACAAATTTCTGAGAAATTTTGTATGAATTTCGGATAGTACCCTGCGAGTCCCAAAAAACTCTGAACTTGGGTGACATTCTGTGGCGATTTGAAATCACGCACCGCTTGTATTTTTGCAGGATTAGGTTTCACACCGTCCTTGGTTATGAGATGTCCCAAGTATTCGAGTTCCGGACGTAGATACTCGCACTTATCGGGCTCTAGTTTTAACCCTGTTTTTCTTAGTCTTTCAAATCACATTATTAAATTCTCATTATGCTTTTTCAAGGTTGACCCAAATACGGCAATATGATCGAGATAAACAAAACATTGCTTTCCTACAAATCCTCTCAAGGCGTTGTTCATCGTCCTTTGAAACGTTGCAGCCCCAATTTTGAGACCAAATGGTAATGTATTGAATTCAAAATGACCTACAGATATCGATAAAGCCGTGTATTTCTTTGATGTTTCACTAATTGGGATTTGGTGAAATCCTGAGCTAAGCTCGACGGCATCGCAGATTTTTGCGGTTCCAAATTGATCTAAAATGTCCTCGATGATAGGTAACGGATATGCATCTTGTTCCGCGCCCTCGTTTATCTTTCGAAAATCGATGCGCCATTTCTTCTTGCCGGACGTGTCTTCCTTTTTTGGGACCACCCAAATCGGCGAATTCAAGGGTTAATTTGAATCTCGTATGACGCCTTTTTCTTTCAAGTCATGCATTTGTATCCGTTTTTCCTGATTTCCTCCTGAAGTAGTGACACTGACTCTACTTGCTTCTTAAATTTGATCTATTTTATCGTAATTTAAACTGCTTTGTATTTCTAAGGGTTTGTTTTCATAATTATATAAGGGTACAGCTAATTCTTGGTTCTCTATTTTGTAAACGCCGATGGGATTGACGCGTAGGCGTAGGCATGAAAAGGAGGAGAGGGCGGATAGGGAAAGGATAAGGGCAATGGAGATGAGAATGGAGAGAAGAGAGAAGGAGGACAGGAAAAACAATATTGTGATAAGAGGGTTGAAGTTACAGAGCGGGGAAGAAAGAGAGGGAGTGGAAGCGCTGCTACAGAGCATAGGGAGGAGTAAAGAGATGGTAGGGAAAGTTAAGTTGGATAGGAGGAAGGAGAAGGAAGTGGCGGTTGTGGAGTTGAAGAGCTGGGAAGAATAGTTGGGGGTAGTGCATAATAAAAATAAGATAAAGGATAGGGGAGTTTTCATCGATCACGATTTGAAGATAAAGGAAAGGGATCTACAGAGAATGCTGTACGACAGGGCTAGGAGAGAGAGGAGTGAAGGGAGATCGGCGAAGGTAGGATATCCGAAAATAAGAATAGATGAGAAAATGTGGATGTGGGACGAGGAGAAAGAGGTGTTGAAGGAAGTGCAGGGGAATTCATTTCGTAGGCAGTAGGGGGTGGGGGTGATGCAGGGTAGATGAGCAGTGAAGGTGCTGTGCTGGAACGTAGCAGGGATAAAGAAGAAGGACGCGGAGTTATGGAGTTATACACAAGAGTTTGATGTAGTGGTACTGGTAGAGACGTGGGTAGAAAGAAAGGAATGGGATAGAATAGAGCCAAAGCTGCCAAGGGGTTATAGGTGGAGACTCCAGGAGGCGGTCAGATTTAAGAAGAAAGGAAGAGCTAGTGGGGGAGTTATAACGGGGGTTAGAGAAGGATTAGAGGAAGTAGTTCATGAAGAGGAAGAGGGGGAGGGAGTGCAAATGAGAAAAGTAAAGATAGCAGGGATCACGGGTAAGTTTGTGACAGTATACAATAAGGATGGGATGAAAAGAATTAAAGCAAAAGTGGAAGACTTGCTAGGCGAAAGAGAGGAAGGTATGGTGGTACTGGGTGGGGACTTCAATGCGAGGATGGGAGGGAAGGGGGCCTTTACAGGGGAGGGGAAAGCTTCGAAAGGAAATCGAAGAATAAGATAATAAATGAGGAAGGTGAGATTCTAAGGGACTGGATGGAGAATAAAGGCTGGGCGATGGCAAATGGTATGGAAAGATTCGCAGTAGAAGGGAGAGTGGAATCTGACCATCAGCCATTAGAGTTATGGGTAAGGGGTGAGAGCGGCGGAAGGCAAGGGGTTGAAGAGGGGTCGATAGGGGAGAAGGTGAGCTGGTCCAGGGAGGTGATAGATAGGTATGAGGAGCAGTTAGGAAAGTTAAGCTTTGTTTTTTAAGTTTCGGAGGAATGGTGGAGTGGATGGTCACATAAAAGAGAGAGTGAGGAGGGCAAATGTGGTGATGAGGCAGGTCTCGGGGTTGGGAAAGAAGTTATTCGCAGATGATTTTGTAAGGAGAATAAAATTGTTTGACTCGCTAGTGATGAGTGTGCTATTGTATGGCTGGGATTCGGGCGTGTAAATATGAGGAGAAATTTTTGGAAGAGGGGGGAAGTAAGCTGGTTCGACAGTGTTGGTGGGAGAAGGAGAACAGGAGAGGGGGTGGAAGGATGGCGGCTGAAAGGGAAAGTTATTTTAGAGCGAATTGACTACAGATGGATGAAATGAGAAGGATGAATGAGGAAGGAAGGAATGTATATGAGGTGGTTAAGAAAAACGGCATGGAGAGAGAGATGACAGCAGGGAAAGAGAGAAGAAGAGAGTCAAGGTTTAACGGGAACTATGTGTGGAGTATGCCAAAGGCGAGGGCGCAATATTTGTGTGAGAAAGGAGAGAAAGGAAGTCAGGAGTTTATAGCGAGGATGAGATGTGGGTGCATGGAGGATTTTAATAGATTCTTGCTCTCTTGGAAAAAGAGGATGTGTCAACTGTGTGGGAAGGGGTATGCAAAAGTACAGCACTGGCTGGAGGAGTGTGTAGAGGTGGAAAGGAGTGGAATGAGCATGGAGGTATTGATGCATGAAAGGGGGGGACAAAAGGGCAGTAGCATGGGTGAAGGGAGTGTTGGATAGGATGGAGAAGCAGAGAAGGAACGAGGAAGAGGAATGAAGAAGGAAAGATTGTAAATAAGAGAGGAAGTAGATATAAGTAGGATATAAATATTGTAAATAGTAGATAAGCATTAGGTAATAGACGCGGAAGCGAGAGAGTAGGGACATGCGAGCGAGGCGAAGCGAGGCGAGGAAGGCAAGGCGTTTACGTGTGTTGCTCCCACACGGGAGTCGTGGTGGGGGCCGCCAGCTCCCACGATCTGTGAGCACTGGTCTGTAGAATACGTAGGCCATAGTGTAGCGTCCCGGCCCGGCGTATATTCATTTATCTTCTAGCCTTAGGGTAATAAAGACTTCCTGAATTGCTGTTCGCAATTCAGTTCTCTATACATATTAAACTTTCATCATTTGCCACATAACCTAGTGATAATTCTGAAGAAGAAAAAACCCTGAAAGCAGTCATCGCGGAAAAATAGAGCTGAAAGATAAACATAAAAGAACCTTAATTCCTTCAGGCATTTGCAAATTTGAATAATCTGTTATTAACATTAACTAGTTGTAAATAATAATTGTAGCACGAATAGTGAAAATGCACCAACGGATTTTTAGGTTAAACATTTGACAATTAAAAACACAAAACTTGACTCATTTCTTTCTCAAATGTAGCTGTCAAAGATGCAAACAATAGGCGATCGAGGACCGAAGTTCAAACATGGATCGAATTAACCTCGGTCCTCAGCCTTATTAGATCACGTCCACTTCGTTCGGCAATTGTCGGTGGTTGTCGGGTGATGGCCGAATAAACCACACTCTTACCATTCATTTATCAGTAGTATCCATTCAATTTCAACTTCAATTTATTGATCGAATAAGCCCAACAGCCACAAGGCTAATTACAGTGCTCGAAAAGTACCTTGTATAAACTATATTTATAAAAATATGTACAAAGTATGCATTATTATACTAGTAACTACACGAAGACACATATAATGTTACGTGTGAAAAATATATTTATATATTTATTCATTGTGCGGCTAAGTTAGAAATAAATTCACAGACTATATAACAAAAAGTATGTACTGAGACTGTGAAGAGGTCTATATCCTAACGAGAACAGGAAAACATTCCATTCAGGTCATAGCACATGGTACAGATTTGTGATCGAGGATCTAAGCTGGAAGCCAAGTAGATTAGAACCCTAGATCTTGTTGATCGAGTAGGTATATTAAATGGAATGATTTGTAACACTGCAGGACAGTCAATTATACCAAGAGTAAATTTAAATAACAATAAAATGCCAATAAATATCTATCCTGGAAAGTACAAAGATTAAATCGGTTACAGAGAGTATTCAGATCATATCCCGGAGGAGGGTATATTCCAAGTTTGTTCAGTTAAGGTATTTAAGAAATATTTTATGACACGCTTCTTTAAGGTTTCTATGCTTATGGAGATTAGAATTCCAAACAACCAAGCAATATTTAAGTTTGAATAGTACCAAAGTTTGAAATGACGTGATCATTTTTTAGATATTTTTAAATCTTGTCCAGATTCTAAATAAAAAACCTAGTGATTTAATTAGCACTAGATACAATATTTTTACATGCACTTTAGGGTGGGCAGAAAAAATAAATATTTTTGTTTTTCAGTCAGGATAGGGAAAATCTTATTGTATATCAAAAATAGATTTCTGTGATTCTTTACAGATTTTTGAAACGATATATTCCGTTAGCAGAAATTATTTGAAGTTTGAAAGCTCGAAAAAAGTAATTATGTCGGCATATTACAATGCTGCTTCCACAGTTTTCTTCAGAATCATTTCCCCCTGCACAGATTCGTTCATCGCCCTATTTCATACAATTTTAAAAACATGTGTTAAACAAAAATTATACTGATGGTAAATAGACTTACGTTAATTCACAATTTTACTTAAAATCTACAATTTTTTCGTAAACTAAAGAGCTTAAAACACGTAATTTTTTTCATTTGTCCTTTATACACGTATTTTACAACATAAAGACGCATTAGAATCTGAAAGGCCAGATCAAAATACTGAAAAATGTGACATTGGTGCGTCCAATAGTAAACAAAAAAACATTTTTTATGATTATAAAATTACTAGCAATACGATTCGCGCGCTAAAGTGCGCGGGATACATTGCATTGCCAGTTACTAATAGACAAATATAAAACAAGATTGGTATAATTCCAATTTAAAAATTGTATAGTTTAATCACAAAAATAATGCTCATACCTACACATTCTACACATATTTTCTTCTTCATTCATCCTGTACCTGCATGCTTTTACGCCCTCTCCCATTCTGAATCTCACCAATCTATTCCATTTTCTCTCTTTTTCAGTATTTTTCATGTGCTTTGGTTCCTCCTGCATCTTAATCATTGGATACCAGCTGTTATACCTTGACTCCACGATTTTCTTCCATCTTTCCTCCCCTTGCCTTGCCTTCATCTCTTCCTCTATTTCCTCCCACTCTCTATCCCTAACTTGCATACCACATTCAAGCCTAATTTTATATCTCTCCTGTTCCCATTTCGAACGTCCCATATTCCCCCTGCTCTCTTTATGCATAACCTCCCGTGCACACGCTTGTACAATTCTACTTCCATCTCCCCTTCTTAGTTTCTCTTCAAAAATCCAGACTCTTTTCTGTTGCCTGACAATAATTTTTTTCTCGTCCTATCTCTTCCCTCAGCATATAACCTGCGCAGCTTCAACTCACTCCCATAACCCATCTCAAAAATCTCTCATGCAAACTTTGCACTCTCTTATATTGTTCCCATCCCCAAATTCCCACTCCATAGCTTAACACTGACTATACTAACACATCAAACATCCACATTCTCATCCTTCAGTCGTCATTGAACCTTCTTTTTCCTATACCCCATACTCGTCCCATTACTTTGCACGCGCATTCTAATCTCTTTCTCACCTGCAGTTCGCTTCGTCTTCTTGTTTCGAACCAAAATCCTAGGTAGCAAAACTCCTCCACCAACTCCACCACCACGTTATCATAGTCTTCGAACACTCTCATCATCAGATTCATACCTCTTTCTTCATCCGCTACTAGAACTGCATCATCTGCATATATAAATATATATTTTTATATATTTAATCATAATATAGTTTAATATCGAAGTCAAAATTAATTATTTAACTAATCATTGGTCTTAATTATTTTTCATCTATAAAATTAATTATTTTCAAACGATACAATTTGGAAATACAGTAAAGTCTCCAATATTTCAGTATCCTTGAACCACCACCCTTACCGCGAGTGGGCAGTTTATTTTTATCGACGATGTTCATTGGCTGCCCCGTTCTTGTATCGATGCGCCGCCTGTCGCTTCTTTTTCAGAGGAAAATCGCGGGTGATTTGAAATCAGTAATAAATACTATTAATAATAATACAAACAGACACACCCGACATTCCTAGAACTGCTGGCCTATGCAGTTTCTCTGCGCGTAGGGCGAGAGACGGTTGCGACTCTCGCCTCGGAAGGGCCGAGTGCGCGAATACTCTGTCGAGTACATATATTGGGCAATATTATGGAAACAGTTCAGGCTAGTGGATATCCGGCTTATTCCGCAGTTGAAAAAGTCGCGGTCCGTTAGTCCGCATACATGCAATCAGTGTTTTTCAAGTGTCTTTTAAATGTTTTTGTTGGCGTACGACAATTCGCCAACTAAAAATCAATATTATAGAATCAAAAAACGACGAAAATATTTCGCGGAATAGTGAGTTTTGTGGCATGACGTCGATAGGTGGAAATGCCAGCCGTCAGGAAGGATAGTACATGTTACTGCAACTGCATACGACTTTTTGGAGAAAATCTCCGAAACGTAAAGGTAAGTTATAAAGGTCTGCATAGTAATATTTTCAAGTGTAGAATGCATTTGCGCAATTCTGTTTCTTCATCATTTTATCGGTTGAAGACCTTTCAGTTTCATAAAGCAACTGTCCGAAATTTGAGTTTAGAGTATCACTCACCTGACATTTAGGATGTTTTATTGTATTTCGTGAATCGGAAAGGTCGTGAATCGACAAAAGAATATAACATGAGTGAGAAAATAGATTCTACACTTCAGAGATATTTCAATTTGTACATTTATCACTTTTACGTTTATAATATTTTCTCGAAAACGTCGTGCGACGTATTCCCATGACATTGTGAAACAATACAACATTTAAGGTTTCCCGCTCTTCGGGCCTCTTTTTTCATTGGTCAGTCACAGACGCGAAGGAGAGTGTACAGGGACCGTCGTGGGAGTTGACGGAACTGTGCGATTTGAGATAACAGTATACGGGGGGCTTGAAATTTTGGGATCTTGAAATAATGGCGCCTTAAAATGATGGAGACTTTACTGTATTTAAAAATAGAACCAAACTATTTTCAAAGTTTCGATATATATTTCCAATTGAAGACTATTTAATTTTAAACGATTCCAGTTTAAAATATTATTGATGTTGAAAGTTTCGAGCTGAAAGCTGATCAATATGATTAAGAGAATTTTAATTTACAGTATTGAAGGATTTAAAAAGGGAAAGTCATGAAAAATAGTAATATTTCAAATCATTCGGACATTTTTATATCATAAACTAACAAAGTTAAAGACTCCACTAATGCTTGAAATTAAAAAATTGTAATTGTAATGGATTTGGGCAATTGCATTATTTTTACGGAGATTTATATCAGAAGTCAAAAAAGTTAAAGACTTCTTATTAATTCCAAATATTTTAATTAATGAAAAAATAAAAAACATATTATCTAAAAAAGAAAATTAAAGAAACATAGCAAGTAAAACGTCAAATATATTCATTGCGAAAACATTAGTTTCCAATTATTAATTTCTTTTTTTTTACCATTTCGAAGATTTAAAATTAATCCTAAAGAGTACCATATAACAAATTAAACATTATTTCCCTTCACACTTGTGTATTTTTAAACTTTAAATAGTAAAACAAACCAATTGTACAAATTAGGACTACAAAAATGAGAGCATTCTACAAACCAACTTCATGCTGCGAATGAATTAGGATTATTTATTTTTTAATTTTATACGTTTTAATTTAGAAAAGATTCAATATTAAAGCATCCAATAATGTGAAGCATTAATAATTTATTATATTTGACCATATTAAAAAATTGTTCAATCTGGAACATATTTACTTTCACATTGTTCATACAGGGTGTCCACGCAGGGGCTTACCGAAAAGTATGCAACCCGCAATACACGGCCATAAGATTAGCATTGTCGTGTGAGACAGGTTGCATAATTTTTGGTAAGCCCCAGCGTGGACACCCTGTATATTGAGGCTTTTTATTTGAAATAAAATTTTCTCTATTAACCTGAAAGGATTCACAGTTTACATATAGATTCGAAATGTTTTAATTTTCTTAGTACATTATTGAATTTAAATTATTAGAAAAAAAAATTATCGACGCAGTAAATTTATAACCTTTTCATAATTTCATGAGTAGAAATTTCACGAATGTGATTTTTTGGGCCACCCTAGCGTCTATTGGTGTCTAGCGTGTTTCCACACAGAATCACTTTATTCAACAATGTGGGAATTTAGCAGAGGATCGGCGGATTTTAGAAGGCACGCAGAGCGAGAAATTATTTTAAAGTTGGTTGTGGTTATCTATACGGGGCTAGCGTGTTTCTAACTGGAATCACTTCGCTCACAAATGTGGGGGTCTAAAATGGTTTAGGCAGGTTCTAGGAGGTAAATAGAGCGGGAAATTATTTTAAAGTTCGTTTTGGCGTCTACGCGGGTCTCGCGTGGTTTTAGTCGGGATCACTTCATTCGAAGATATAGGCGTCTAGCAAAGCCTGGGCGGGTTATATCAGGTATACAGAGAGGGAAATTATTCTGAAGTTCGTTGTGGGCGTCTATACGGGTATAACATGTTTCTACCCTGAATCACTTTATACATAGATGTGTGAGTCCACAAGGATCTATGCGGGTTCTAGAAGGCATGCGGAACGGGAAAATATTTAAGTTTGTTCAGAGCGTCTAGGCGGTTTCTAGGAGGCACGCAGAGTATAAAATTATTTTGAAGTTCGTTATGCACGTCTATACGGATCTATTGCGTTTTTAGCCGGTTTGGATTTATTCAAATATGTGAGAATCTAGCAGGGTATGGGTGGGTACTATTAAGTACGCAGAGCGGGAAGTTCTCTTAAAGTTCGTTGTGGGCGTCTATACTAGTCTAGCGTGTTTCTACCCGGAATCACTTTATTCATAGATGTGGGAGTCCACAAGAATCTAGGCGGGTTCAAGGAGGCACGTAGAGCGAGAAATGATTTCAAGGATCTTTTTGGGCACCAATACGAGTTTAGCATGGTTCTATACAGGATCACATTTTTTAATTATGTGGGAGATTCTACAAGTTCAAAAATATATTGAATCTACTATAATCAAATAATGGGGAAAAAATCTTCCCTGGGGATTAACAGCATTCCTTAAATTAACATCCCATAAATTTCAACAATTCATATACAAAAAAGTAAAAAAAGGTAATAAGTAGTTTTTGGAATAATCCAAAAAATTTTCGTCCTCACAGGAAACCACCCCAAATTACCAGGTGATGACACCTAGTTATTATATTTGCTCATCCTATAACAATTCAGAATTATTTTTTAAACATACCAAATGATCAATTGCATTGTTTGGCTATTTTTCGACGTGTAGTGAACTCTTGCTTATTCCAAGGGTCGGGAAACGTAATCATTTAGGTATTTCAAGGCTGGAGGGTCCCCACCTCTACCGCGAGTCGTGGGTCGATTTTGTCAGGTGACGTTCATTGGCTGCCCCGGCCTTGTATCGATGCGCGCGCCGTAAGCATATGTGCGTACTTGCATTTGCACATCATACATGCCATTGTTTTTCAAATGTTTTTGTTGACGTCGGACATTACAAATCTAACATTTGCTTGGAATAGTACAATTTGCCAAATAAAAATAAATATAATAGAATCAAAAAACGACTAAAATATTTCGCGGAATATTGAGTAGTATAGCATGACGTCATGATCATGATAGGATAGGTGGAAATGTCAGGAAGGTTAGCATAGTTGGTACATCTTAACATGAGAATGCATACGCCTATCTGGAGAAAATATTCTGAATATAAAAGTAAGTTATAAATGCCTGAATAGTAATATTTTTCAATTATAGAATGCATTTGTGCAATTCTGTTTCATCCTTTTATCGGTTGAAGACCTTTTAGTTTCACAAAATATAATCAGCTATCCGAAATTTGAGGTTCGAGCACCCGATTCTGAACAAATCGATCTGATACACTAACCTCAAATTTGAGATATTTTATTTTATTTCGGGACACTGAAAGGTCGTCAATCGACAAAAAATAGAACATGACTGAGCAAATACTTGTGCATTTCCATGACACGCGGGCGAGACCATACAGGGACCGTGGTGAGAGGTGACGGAATTGCGCCACTCAGAATATCCCAGCATGGGACGCTTGGAATAGGTAATTTTTGGAATAAGTTCACTGTACTAACTTCGGTCTATCATTATGCCTAATATACTTCCAAAAACTAATACACAAACTTTGTCAGAAAAATTGGATAATGTGTCATTATTAAGTGACTGGTAGTTAATTCTAAGTAGCAAAACAAATTTCAAGTCTTTAAATACTTTAATTGTGATAAATTTGTCCATACAAATTCTTAGTAACAATAACATTTGAAGGTTGTCACGAAATAACCATGTAAAAGCAATTTTTAAAAAAACACATTTATTGTCTTAAAAATTCTCTCAAATTCTACCGAACATTGCGGTGAAAGAATATGTCCGAATTCGTACCGGAATGGGTTTTTAAAACTCGTGATTTTCCACAACCATGTATGTGCCATGGATGGCAACTACGGGGCCATGCCATCTCACATGCGGCAAGTCTCTCTGCGGCATGTCACAACTGTGGCATCTCTATCTAGCGGCTTCTCTGCCGCGCGGCATTTCTTACAATGAAATTGACATTTTTTCGGCATCTCTCATCGCACCCCTGTGACTGGCCTAAGAAATAATGTTGGTCAAACCCCTACCCCTTTTCCAACGTCTCGTGGAAAGGGGGGGGCGGGAAGGTACCCCTGTGACTGGCCACAGAAATAATATTGGTCGAATCCCTTTCCACTAGTGAGAGATGCCGCTAGGTAGAGATGCCGCAGTTGTCACATGCCGCAGAGACACTTGCCGCATGTGAAATGATATGAACCCCTTCCAAGTGAAATTTGAAGAGCAAAATCCTTAAAGAAACTTAATTAAGTCTTTCAAAACTCCCCCTTCAATACTTTCCCTGCCCTAATCCACCGACATTACCCCCCTCGCAAAAACCTGAACATTCGTGAAACTCCGCAAACTTGCTTTCTTGAAAATTTGTAAGCAAGCCTCCCAGTGGGCACCAAATTTGACGACGTCTTTACGTCATCTTTACGACATCTTTACGACACGAAATTTGACGACATCTTTCAGAATTTCTCTTACATAGCTTGAAACAGTAGTAACAAACAAAACTAAAGATTTGAGAAAGCCACCAAAACTTTTTTCTTGAAAATCTATCGGCAAGATTAACATAACAGAATACCTTTTCTACCTACAAAAGTCACCCTTTTGGATTCCTTTCAAAATTTCTGTTACACAAATTCTAACAGAACTAAAAAAAAATTGAACCTTCGCGAAATCAAGCAAACTTTCTTTCCTGGAAATTCTTTTGCAAATCAATGGTATTTCCCTGAAAATGAGTCAGTTTTCTACTGAAGACCCATTTTATATCTAAATCAAGTACTTCACCAGTGAAATCTCACTGCTTCAAACATAGCGAGCAAAGTTCAATACCTACAATACGAATCGCTAACGAGAAGTCTTTCAAAAAAACATGGAAAAAATACCTTACTAATTAACAATCCGACCGAAAATATCCCAACCCTTTCGTAGAATTAAGGAAAAGGAAACAAAGTTAACATCTTAACACATTTTGGTCAAAAGCTACCAAAAAAGCTTTGGAAATAGGAACCTTAATCATGCAACCGGAGTTAGTGCATTATTGCCTGAAATTCTAGGGAAGTTTAAATGCTTTCGTCAATTATGTGACATTTCGCCATTTTTTTAACTATCAACAAATGTTTGAAACATAAATTTATATCATGCCAACGCCAGTAGTCGTTATTTTGTGAAAATCGTGAAAAGTGTAAATAATTTCAAACTTTCTGTAAAATTTATTAAGGTTTAAAAAATAGATCAAAGTTTCTCGTCAAAGTGAAACTTTTTCTGTTGCGTTCCTGGATGGAAAAACAAACCAAAAAGCGTTTGAAAAATAAATTTAAATCATGCGACCGGAAATGACGTAGTATTTTTTGAACGCGAGGAGAATTTTCACTAATTGGTAACTTTCCTGACATTTGGCCATTTTTAAAAAATGTATTAGAGTTTGTGATCAATGTGAAACCTGGTCTGTTCGATGCTTTGCTTGAAAAACTACCCCAAAAACTTGGAATTTCAAGCATGCCACCACAAGCAGTGTATTATTTCTTGATTGGCATGAAAGTTGAAAGAATACCTGACTTCTGCGAAATTTATTTATTTGAGAAAAATGGATTACAGTTCTTCGTCAACGTGTAGCCTTATCTGATCGATGCTTTTCTCGAAAAAACTACCCAAAAAAGTTTACAAACATCAAATCCCATTATACAACCGAAAGTTATGCAGTATTTTCTGAAAACGAGGGGAAGTTTCACTAATTGGAAACTTTGCTGACCTTTGGCCTGTTTGAAAAAATTTATCAGAGTTTTTTGTCAAAGTGAAACCCTATCTGTTGCATTCCTTAATGGAAAAACTACCCGCAAGATTTTCTGAAACATAAATTCCAATCATGCCCCAACAAGTGGCGCATTTTTCTCAAATCATGAACAATGTAAATAATTTCTAACTGCTGTGACATTTATTTATTTTCAAAAAATAGATAAGAGCATCTCATCAACGTAACCCCTTATCTGTTGCGTTCCTTGATGGAAAAACTACTCAAACAACTTCTGAAACATAAATTTCAATCATGCCACCACAAATAGTGCATTATTTTATTCAAGTCATGAGTGTAAATAATTTCTAACTTCTGTGACATTTGGTTTAAAAAAATAGATAAGAGGTTCTCGTCAAAGTGAAGAAACAGATTTTTACATACCTTAGTATGTTTGTTTCTAGCTGTTCGAAGATGGATTAATATTGATATTTAAACAATTTTGTGGGTAGTTTTTCTAACAAAGAACGCAACAGACAAGGTTTCGCTTTAATGAGAACCTCTTAGCTATTTTTAGAAAAATCAATAAATGTCACAGAAGTTAGAAATTATTTACAATTTTCATGATTTTTAACAAATAATGTACTCTTTGTGGTCACAGGATTGACATTTATGTTTGATACATTTTTTTGGGTAATTTTTCGTTTAAGGAACACTCTGAAGATGGTTCCAATTCAACAACAAACTTTTATCTATTTTTAAAAAATGGCTAAATATCACAGAATTGACTAAAGTATTTAAAATTACCTAGATTTTCAGGAAATAATGCACTAATTCCGCTTGCATGATTAACGTTTCTGTTTCCAAAGCTTTTCGGTAGTGTTTGACCAGAAACTGTTAAGATGTTAAGTTTCTTTTTCTTTCCTTAGTTCTAGCGAAGGGTGGATTATTTCAGGAGAAGTTAATACAAATGGGTCCTAAGTGAAAATTTAACTCATTTTTAGAAAGATACCACTGATGGGCAAACAAATTTTCGAAAAAGAAAGTTTGGCAGGCTTCGCCAATATTGAGATTTTTTGTTACTTTTGTTACACGGTATGTAACAAAAACTCTGTGAAGAACCGAAAAGAATGACTTTTGTTCTTAGGAAAGGTATTGTGTTATTTTAATATTTCTAGCAACTTTGAAACAAAGAAATTTTTGTGGATTGCTCGAGTTTCCAGTTTTTTTGTTACTTTTGTTTCAACTTATGTAACAGAAGTTCTTCAAGGGATCGTAAAGGATGACTCTTATTGTAAGAAAATGTGTTTTATTATTTCAATCTTGGCAAACAATTTTTGAGAAAGAAAGTGTGCTATTTTTCTTAAATTTTTATTTTTGTTAGTTTTTTTACAAGTTGTGTAACGGAGATTCTTAGATGAATTGAAAAGGGTGACTCTTGTTGTTATAAAAGGCTTTGTGTTATTTTAATCTTGTCAACAAATTTGTAGGAATGAAGTTGTAGTGGCTTTTTCGAATTTTCATTTTTTTGTTATTTTTGTTACATGTTATGTAACAGAAATTCTGAGAAGAGCCAAAAAAAATAACTTTCTTTTTTTGGTAAAGGTTTTATCTTACGTTTGGCAAGCTTATAAATATTTAAAAGAGCAACTTTGCTGGGTTTCGCAAATGTCCAGTTTCCTGTTACTTTTGTTACAAGTTATGTAACAGAAATTCTGACAGGAATCGGAAAGTGTGACTTTTGTTGTTAGAAAATATGTTCTGTTTTTTAAATCATTGTAACGAATTTTCACTAAAGCAATTTTGCTAGGTTTCGCGAATTTTTAGGTTTTTGTTACTTTCGTTACAAGTTATGTAACAAAAATACTGAGAGGAAACAAAAGGGTGACTATATTTTTGTTAGAAAATATGTTTTGTTAATAAAATATTGGTATCGAATTTTCAGCAGAGTAATTTTTCTGGATTTCGCGAATGTTCAGGTTTTTTTTTACTTTTGCGACAAGTTATATAGCCGAAATTCCGACAGGAATCGAAAAGGGTGACATTAATTTTTACAAAATGGTTTTTGTTACTCAAATCTTGGTAACGAATTTTCAACAAAGCACTTTTGCTGTGTTTCCCGAATATTCAGGCTGTTGTTACTTTTGTCACAAGTTATGTACAATTCAGAATTTTAAAAAGTTTCGGAGGTTTGAACTTTGCGTTATGTAATAAACAATGTAAGAGCGACAACTCGACGGGGAATTACCTAATGCGGGAACTGAAATGAGTCGCCAAAAACAAACTATCTTAATAGGCGAGCGGTGCACCCCTAAAAAGACGTAGAAAAAAAACGAGTTGACCGACCAGATAGTTTCACCAG
>CAKNWW010228894.1:717-11302 GCA_932074435.1 Andricus kollari
CCCCCCCATAACATAATAAATCGTTATGAAATATGTCCCCCATGAGCTGTTACTAAACTACTAAAACAAGCCACACGGTGTTGGAATGAAAAGTTTAGTGCATTTTTGAAGCAATTCGATTTAAGAGAAACGAGTGCCGATAAATGTGTATTTTATGGTTCAATTAGAGACTGTGAAGTATATTTAGCACTATACGTAGATAATGGCTTGATCATAGCAAGATCTGAAGAAGCATTAAACGATGTAATCCAAGCACTTCAAAATGAGTTTGAAACCACTCTGAGATATTTGTAGGTATGCAATTGATTCGAGACCGTGAAAAACGTGCAATGTTCGTGCACCAGAAAACCTATGTCGAGAAAATTTTGTCGCGTTTTCATATGATTGAAGCAAAACCTTTGTCAATTCTTGCTGACCCTAATATAATTTTAGGATCTGATCAAGAGAACAATGCAGCTGATTCAGAGATCCCGTATCGCGAAGCAGTTGGATCTTTAATTTTCTTGAGCATGGTTAGTCGTCCTGACATTTCATTTGCAGTAAATGTAGTAAGTCGATACTGAAATAAGTTTAATTTAAGTCACTGGCAAGCCACAAAGGGAATTTTTCGATATCTGAGAGCCACATGAGACGTAGGAATTCTGTATACAAACAGTGGGAGCGATGTTATACCAATGGGTTACTCTGACTCAGATTACGCAAGGGACATTGACACGCGCCGATCGACCTCGGGATATTTATTTACATTTTCGGGTGGTCCAATTACATGATCGTCACAACATCAGAAATTGGTAACACTAAGCACTACCGAGGCCGAGTATGTAGCGGCGTGCTCTGCGGCAAAAGAAGCCATCTGGTTGAGACAACTTCTAAATGATATCGAATGTCAATGTAAAGATCCAACAGTTATTAATATTGATAATTGGAGCGCAATCCGCCTTGTACGCAACCCAGAGTTCCATAAAAGAACAAAACATATTGACATCAGATACCATTTCATCTGTGAAAAGTATGAGAGTAAAGAAATAGATGTGTGCTATGTTCAAACAGATTCTCAGTTAGCTGATATGCTAACAAAAGCACTACCCAAAGATAGTTTTAAGCTCTTGTGCAGCAGCTTGGGTGTCACAAAAGGTATGTAAAATACTCAATGAGTGGGAGTGTTAGAATAAGTCATTTCATATTTAGTGCTATGCAGAATTGGCGCCACCTATATATACGAGCGCCTTGCTTCTTGACCCGATATGAACAAGTTCTCATTCGCATCTCATATGAGGATGTCACGTTCGAAATAAATCTTATATCTACTTTATCCGCAATTATTTCTTAGTTTATCCTCCAAAAATAGTGCTTACAACTCTGTTATCTTAACAAATTTTTCTCGGCATCCCGTGGGAACGCCGTTCCTTCAATATCAAACATCGTGCATTGCGGCGTCTGGACTTGAGAGTGTTTGGTGTAACGAACTGCAAAGCGTGAACCTTCAAAACATGTCAATTTTATTGCTGAAGAAGAGACGAACACCACAGCAGGCCACAGACCCGTACTCATTCAGAACTGGGACCCAGGAATAATATGTCTCTAGTCCCCTGAACGAGATTTATGGCATCACGCAAACTCACTAAACTCGAAGAGAAAAGTAGCGAGCGCCATTTCGCTCCCAATTCCTGTTTTTTTAGAGCTACCTATCTTTGTAGAATACTATGAGGAACAGTGTTCACAGGCCAGATAAAGCATCCTGTCTGCGATGAACTAGTTGGCTGAGAAATGAAGCTTTCATACCTCCGAAGCAGCCGATTATGAGAACTACAAGATGGAATTTGTAGCCTTGGTACAGCCTGCTAAGCTCGAAAAGAGGTGCTTGAAATTTCGACCGTTTTTCTTCCTTCTTTGCCGTGCTATTACTATTATTATACTACTACTATTACTACTTATTTACTTATTATACTACTACTATTATTAATGATCTTCGTCGTCAGATCTTGGAGGACAATATCAGGCTTTGTAGCACTGATACGTTGAGTGGTAGTGAGTGAGAAATTCCAGCAGATCTTACACTAGTCATTCTCCACAACAGAATGCAGTTCCCCCTGGGCGTATGGCAAGACAGGCCATAGACATCAACACCATAGAAGTGCCGAAGATGGTAATATAACACTTTTAGAGCCGCATTGTGTCTCTCGATGTACCCGTAACGCGCATACTTTGAGCATCCACTGAGAACATGTCCGAGTGTTTCAGGCTTTTGCTTGCACGCTCGGCAGTTGGTATCGCCTAGAAGTACATTCATTATGCGTTCACAGTAAACTAAGGACAGACCTGTCGAAAATGTAGACTGGCTAATAGAACTAATAATTCCCTTATTCAAAAAGAATCTCTTAAACTTCGTAGCCTAGTGCAAACAAAAATTAGAGATTCACACAACCAGTATAATTACAACGCCATCAGAAATAGGAACAAAAAGCATAATGTATGGCATTTACTGCGAGATTTTCGACTAATTCCGCCTAAGCGTGAAGACGTAAACGTGGAATTTATGCCTTCCGATTTCTTGCGGGCGTTTTCACCACCTAATTAGCCTCCTATAGTGACTTACACTCTCGCCCTGCGCGGGGATCCCTTTGATGATAGTAACCTCTTCTTCTCAGACATCTCCCCTGTATCCCTATTGGACGCAATTTTTGAAGTCCATTCAAATTCTATTGGCTCCGATGGTATCTCTATTAAAATAATCAGATTTTCCCTGTCTGTTATTTTTTTGATTCTATTGCAGACTTACAACTTTTCGCTACAGAGTGGGATTTTTTCCCGATAGCAGGAAAATGGCACTCACCCTTCCTGTTCCCAAGATTTCAAAGCCTTCTTCATTATCACTTTTTCTCCTATCTTTATTTTGAACCCTCTGTCTAAGCCGCTTGAGCGGAATGTGCATCGCCAGCTGACAGATTTTCGGGATACAAATAAATTAATTGACTCTTTACAATCCGGCTTTAGTGCTAAATACAGCACCTTAACAGCGTCCCTTAAATTCACCACCGATATTAAATTGGCAATTCACAGAAAAGAAGTCACAGTGGTGGTTTTATTTGATTTCTCCAAGGCATCCGACTCGGTGAACCATACCTTTTACTTCGAAAACTGAAATCTTTTACATTATCTGGTTCAGATATTAAATGGTTTGAGTTTTACCTCAGCAATCAGTGGGAATGGATCAGGAATAGTAAGGGCGACTTATCCAACTAGGTAAAGGTTAAGAGCGGGGTTCCCCAAGGGTCTTCTCTCACTCCTACTTTGTTCAATATTTACACTTCTGATTTAGGTGGCAAGTTGCAGTTCTGCAAATATCACAAGTATGCAGATGACATTAAACTCTACCTCTCAGGACCAGCCTCTGATCCGAAAAATATGCTGGGCAAGGATCATCTTGATATAGACTTCGTGGAACATTGAGCTGTGATAAACGAGCTAATGCTAAACCGGATTAATATATCAATTGCCTTCCTTATAAAGGTTAAAGATGTAGGAGGTTTAACGAACCGCTTTCTGTGAGATTATTGATTATGGTTGCACTGCATTCGATAACGTCACAGTAAACTTAAACGAAAAATTGGAATGAGTCCTAATTGCATGTATCCGTTTTATTTATAATTTACCTAAAAATGAACACATCTCTTCATATCGTCAGAGAGCTGGGTTTTTGAAGTGGGTAAAAGAAGGCAATTTTTCATGGGCAATTTACTATACTCCATATTCGGAGATGTGACCGCTCAATACATATTTGAATTATTTACCTGTGTTGATAGAAATCCTGACTACGCAAGACTTCATGATAGAGGTTTAGTCTAAAAATTCCAACACATAGAACTTGCAAAATGCAGAGGTCGTTCATGATGATTGAAAATATTATACTTTCTATGGCCGCTTAATTTTACCCCTCTTGCTATTTCACTATTGCGTAATTGTGAAGTTACTGCGCTTCAATACTCTCAAAGCCCTTATTATTTTATTATTATTTATTTTATTTCATTTCTGTTTCTATTTTTATTTTTGTTTGGCTTCCTTCATTTCAGAATGTATTACTCGCCAATCTTTTTTACTCAGTAATCTTTTTTTAGGTTTACGTAGCCCTAGGAAAATTTTAAACAAATTACAAATTACATAGAACTATTCATACAAATGCACGTACTTATTTTAAATAGGGTATGGACACATGAGAAATTGTATAAACTTACGATTGTCTACTATTTTTATTAATGCAATTAATTCTGAGGGGTTCAAAACTCGTGAAGTTAGGTGTACACTTGTAATGAAATCTCCTGAAATCTCCTAAAGTCTCCTGAAATATCTGAAATCTACTGAAATATCTTAAGTTACTTGAAATGCCTTTAAGTCACTTGAATCCATTTGATGTCACTTGAATTCTCTTGAAATCTCCTGAGCTATCTGAAATAATTTGAATTCACATGAAGTCACGTGACGTCACTTGAAATCACCTGAATTTATTTGCGGCCACCCATATACCACGTGGACAGTGGGGGGGCTAAAGTCCACGATTGACCACGAGGGAGGGGGGTCTATCCGAAGTCCACGTGGACTGAGGTGGTCCAAACATTTTTTTTTTTAATTTTCATGCATATCGCCCGCTTTGTTCAGATTCACAAAAACATAAAGGTGTTTACAAAAAAAAAAACAATATTCAAAGGTTCTGCAAGTCCCATATAGTTTAACACGTATTTCCCATAATAAAGAAAGACGTTTTTGTAGATTTTATTCAGAACCATCAAAATTAGGTGCATCGAGTTGACCCTGAAAACCTTTCTACAGAATTGGCCATAGAATACGAATAAGAAATTACTTTTTGAATTTCACCACCATAAGTCTGTTTTATAGGGTTCCAAATTTTCCAATTTTACTCCACTTTCAAACTATAGTAAGGTAATATTAAAATGGAGTTAACAAACATAATTGTTTAAACAGTTTATTATTATTTATTATTTTTGTAAATAATATTCTCTTTGAATAATGTTAGGAAGTTGTGGGTTTTTTCTGAAATTTTCCACTTTTTGTCAACTGTTTACTTAGAGTGCGGTAACAATTAATGCAATTTAACAAACATAATGGTTTAAACCAATTATTATTGTTTTTAACTACCTTCACCTATAATATTGCTAGATAGTTGCGGTTTTTTTTATGAAATTCTTAACTTTTTCTCCACTTCTTACTTAGTGAGATAATAAGTAATGCAAGTTAATAAACATAATTGTTTATAAAATAAATTATAGTTTATAACTACCTTCTCTAAGAGTAATGAGAAAAGGTGGGGGGTTTTCTGAAATATTCAGCTTTTCTTTGACTTTTTAATTATCAGTAACTACTTCAAGGAAAAAATACATGTAAAATATGTTGCATGTAGAAAATTTTAAGAATAATTAAAATATCTGAATTATTTCAGAAAAATATTTTCACAAAAAGAAGTATTGTTTAAAAAATTATTCTCTCTATTGCTTATTTATTATTTCTTCATAACGGAAAAGCCAAAGCAATGTTAAAAATTCAAGAAAAGACCGCAACTTTCTAGCAATTATCTAAGAGAAGATAGTTAGAAATAATAATAATTTGTTTGAACGATTTTGTTGTTGTTGAAGTTTATATAATTTTTACCTTACCCTGAGCGAAAAGTTGAAAAAGTAGTATATTTCAGAAAAAACGCAACTTTCTAGCAATATTAAAAAAGAGAATTATTAAAAATAAAAATAAATTTGTTAAACAATTATGTTTGTTAACTTGAATTAATTATTACCTCCTCTAATTATACAATTCGGAAGCACCGCGACTTTTGAACTCTGTTCTAAGAGACAATTGCTAAAAACAATAATGAATTATTTAAACAATTTATGTAAACATGTAATTATCAGTGGAAAGTAGCATTTCATGTATTAAAAATAACTGATATTAAAAAAACCGCAAATATCATGAAGATTATGTTTTTAAGAAGAACCGAATTTTCAGCCAATTCACAGCCCACAAGGGGTTGGGGTGTGAGGTAAGAATGTAGTAGAAAATTGTCCACGTGGTATATGAACGGCCCCTTTGAAGTCACTTGAATTCTCCTGGAATATCTGAAGTCACTTGAATTCAGATGAATTCACATGAAGTCACTTAAAGTTACTTGAAATCTCCTGAAACATCTGAAGTCATTTGAGTTCACATGAAGTCACGTGAATTTACAATAAGTCACGTGAATTTACACTAAGTCACGTGAATTCACATGAAGTCACTTGAAGACACTTGAACTCTCCTGAAGTCACTTGAAATCTTCTAAAGCCAGTAAAATTTTCTGAAGTCATTGAAATATCCTGAAGTCAGAAGTAGGTGAACACCCAATCGGTCGAGTTGTCAACCCCTGGTTAAATTCATTATGTATGAAAATAATTTTCGTTTATTTAAGTGAGAAAATCAGAGTATAACAATATCATGTGTTATGGAAATTACACATTATCCGGAAAGGTGTTAATTGAAATAAATTAAAACGTTTTCGAAAATGGTAAAAATGACATTATTTTGAATTCAAAACGTTACAAATTCGGCGACGTTTGGAGTCATTCTAATTTATTTTAATTTACTTTTAGTTACTCTTCTCAAAAGAAGAAAAATGTGATCCAACATTTGTTAAAATTAAGCAGGAACAAAATAAGACCTTGTTACACAATTAAATGTTTCTGAAATTAATTTCTGTTACACTCCTCAAAACAATAGCTCCCAACTACACTAAAACAGGCCGACTGCAGAACGCTTTTATTTTAATTATGGTTTTTATTCATTCGCAATCCTTTAATATAGGTCAACAATCGATAGTTCGATTAGTTGCTACTCACGCCGCAGCGCTGCTCTCAGACGATAGAGGCATTCGCTCGCGGCAAGCTTGTAGTCAGTACCGACCCAGTCCCACCCGGTAAAGATGACGTTCCGATTTAGTCCATGATTTCGGCTTTTTTATAAGTTGAAGAGAGCTTCGCGCTTAGTGTTCGCTAGTTACCTGTTGTGTAACGTGCCGACTTATCCATTTAGAAAGCCTAACCTCCACTTATTAGTTTCGAAAAAGAACCCCGTTTATTAACCTACGTTCCTCCGGGCCTGCCCATCGAGCTCTCCCCCCCCCCCCCCCAAACCCATCGAACTCTTATCACCCAAGCTGGTGTATTTCCTGTCAACCATACCCAAGCCCCATCCTGGGACTACTCTGAGGGAACTCCCCAGCCTGCGGACGGGAAGGGAGGAAACCACCACCAACGAACGGCGCGCGACTCACTCGTACTTTTCTTTAACGAGTGCGGAGTCCACAAGGAAGCGGTTACACGAGCCCGGGTGCGTCTACCTCTCTCTGACACGGATTCCAGCAAGAGGAATAGGCCGAATTCTCGCCCTCTCTCACGACGCTCGCCCAGGAAGTCGAGGGCTATCCCGCCACTCCGATGATCACCTCGAAAACAGCAGGATCTGGCAAAAATCTGCTGACGACCTCACCCTACCCGCCGTTGTGTCAAGCATGCCTCCCGAAAATAACCCCATACGTCCGAGGACTTAATGGACGCCCAAGCGGCTTAAGTTCCTCGTCATACGTCCCCAGCCGAATACCTTGTGCCGAAACTTCTTCTCTTATTAATTTTTTGATTCTGTTCAACCAAACAGCCATTATATTTTGTTCTTGATAAATAAAGTTGATAATGTTAGTTGAGAGTAATTCCCTGTCAATTTTTTTTTCAAAAAATGTGTCTTCAAAACTGCGTCTTATTAGAGATGTTTAAAAAAAAAATACACTTTCATACCACTATGATCTTGGCACACTTCTCCAATCCATAGTCCATATGAATCTCTCCTTGACGATATTTAAAGAGAGTTGAAGTTTGCTTGCACCAGAAGCTTCGATCATCAGGACTTCAATATAAAATACATGAATGACCTTATACTCGCGATTAGTGTCACCACAGAGGTGTACAGGTGAACTGCATAGTGCGAGAGATAGAGGCAGAAGTGTGATGTAAAAAGGCAGAGGGCTCATGGTATCGCCCTGAAAGACGCCCCTCTGGGAGGTGTCCTTGTTTGTTGTGAAACGATAATTTCCAGATGAGATAGTAAATCTAGTTTTCCAAAGAGGAATCAATCTCTCTATGCATGTTACTATGTGTGGATGAACCTTCAAGCTTTCCAATAGATAGATGATAAGTCTATGAGAGGTTGAATCGACAGCATTTCGGTAGTCAATCCAGGCCGTTGACAGGACATTGAAATTAATTCAATTAATTAAATAATTTAAATTAATTTAATTATTTAAATTAAAATTTAATATAAAAATGTTAATAATTAATTACTTAATAATAGTAATTATTAATTTAAAATTTAATATTTAAAATTTACTTAAATTTACTCAATTAAATTAATTAAATTATAGGCTCATAACATGGTGGTTTCGAATAAAACCATTTAATTTAGTTATTGCAACACCCACCTCAAAAGTTGACGCTTTCATGCCTCTAAATGGTGCCTAAAGGATCTTCTTTGAGCAGACTGTGTGCGAAACAATTTTCGCGATGCGCAGTTTGAAGATGGCTTATTTTAGGCACTGGTGAAAAAGTTGCGCATGCGCACTTTCGAAATGAGGTACTTTAGACCCTGGTATAGGTAACTCTAAACACTGGCGTTGGTATCTTCTTCAAATAAATTTAGATTTAACTTGAACAAAGCTTTTAATGATTGAAGCTTTGTTTTTAGGGTTTCGTAGCCATTTTGTCCGTCGTACAAAAGGCCCTAAGCGCCAACATAAGGCACAACAAACGAGCACAAGCGTCAAAATATTTTTTTCATAAATTTTTTAACAACATTTTTTTCTTAACATTTGCTTTCAACCATTTTTTTTCAAAAAAATTTGTTTACAAAATTTAAAAATCTTTTCTTTTAGGATTCTGTTAAGACTTAAATTAAAGTCTTAATAGACTACGAAACCCTTTGTTAATAATTTATTTGATGTTATTGTTTCTCTTTTGATTGACCTTCGGGCTTCATTGATCATCGCTTGGCATCCTCCCAATGCTTCTCCTCGTTCAAGGTTCCTTTTCTGTTTATGAGTTTTGGGGGCTACCTTTTGGCTTGAGTAGTGACTCATGTTGTCGCTTGATGGTGCCTTGGTGGGGGACTGTCGGGCTCCCTTCACAGAGAGAGAGTTCAGTTGCTATCAAGGTGTAGGCTGGTTTGGCTAATTCTCGGTGGTTGTAACGGTCAGAAATCAATTGTGCGTCGTCTAGAGAACTTAGGTATTTAAGTCAGTTAATCAAAGTCAGTGGCTCTTCAAGTCCTAATTAGTTCTTAAGTGATTTCCCGACTCGATCGTTTTCCGGTGTTGTGGGAAGTGACGAGTCGGATGACGTATCACCTCCGGTTGCGTCGGGATCGATTCTTCGGTGAACGATCGTGGTCGTAGCTTCCGGAGGCTACAACTGTGCCAATTTTTACCAACAACCAAAACTTTTTTTGGACACCAAGGGAGCACCTCATTGGATAGGATCGAGGACTCGTATCCTGAACTAAATTGATACAAGGTATCTAGAAGTGCATGATCCCGGTGAGAAATTGTCTGGTTCATTTTCGTGGACTTTAACATTGCTGAACATGATTCCTTCGCTATTACTTTGTAAACGACACATCGTGAACAGTCAGTCTTTTGATTTTTCTGAATATTTACTAAATTAAGTGAAATTTTAAGTTTGCAAAGTGTTGTGTTCTAATAATAAATATAGTAATCATGTTCGTGTAATTATTAATTTGTGATTTTAACCATTGCCAAATTTTAAAGAGTGGTTTCCCTAAGTGTGCAAAAGAGAAGAACGTAGATTGTGGATTTTACAAAAGAAGACAAATACAGGGAGTTACCCCTCTTTTTTCAATGAATAGAAAAGGATTATATATATTTTTAAATTGTTAAATTGATTGTTTTTGCTGATAAAAATGGATTTTGTTGAGATAGACAGAAATTGGGGTAATGGGATGGATGTGCTGGGAGGACCAGTGAAAAATATCAAAGAATTTTACTTTATTAGTAAAAAATTGAGATTAACAATTTTGCAACAAGACTTTCTGATTAAATGCAAAATTCATGGGGTTTTTCCTAGGAAGATTTTTGACATCAATAAAAATGCTGCTTTTGATTTTAAAAACAAAAGAAATAAAGATAAATGGGATGAAAATACTGAAAAATATAAAAAATCTCTTTTGAACTTGACTATTAAAGATGGCCATTCACAGATATATTCTTTGAATGTTAAGATAAAGCATATTATAGAAAATAGAGTTTATGTAGGGCAGACAAAAAGGGCACTTAGGCTTAGGAAATATGAACATGAAAGTAATTTTCACAGGAGTCCCAGATATCATTCAGTCCTTTCTAAGCATAAAATTACACATGGTCATGATTTTAATTAGAATGATGTTAAAGTTCTTTATCATGAGAAAAATCAGAAAAAGAGAGAATTTATGGAGATGTTATTTATAAAGAGAGAGGGAAACAAAGCTATTAATTTAAAAAGGGATCTCT
>CAKNWW010228944.1:0-10031 GCA_932074435.1 Andricus kollari
AAAAAAAAAATTTTAATTCAGCAAAAAATGTAGTAGTTGGCATTTCAACCAGAGAAAGATTTTAATTATATACCAAAAATAGTTGAATGCCCAACCAAAATAGATAATTCAACCAAACAGTTGGATTTTTAGCCCAAAAAGATTAAATTTCTACGATAACAGATGAATTTTTAAACCAAGGAAACGAACTTTCAATAAAAAAAGTTGAATTTCAACCAAGAGAAAGATTTTTCAGTTAATAGAGAAAACAAATTTAACCACAATGCTGAATTTTTATCCCAAAAAGAAGAATTCACTACAAAGCAGTGGAGTTTTAAAGCAAAAAAATTAATTTTGAACAAAAAAGATTTGAATTTTATACAAAAAAAAAACAGTTGAATATAAGCAAAAAAGACAAATTATAAAAAAACAGTTGAACTATTAACCAAAACAAATGACTTTTCAACAAAATAGTAAAATATTTAACTACAAGATGAATACTCAGTCAAAAAAAATTATAAAATAAAAAAATGGTAAAATTATATGTTTTTAAGTCTTACTCGTTATTAACACATTTCTATTGATAAATGTAATATCATTAGGGTTTCACATTTATTTAATTAAGAGAATTTATAGGGAAACAACCCTACAGTAGATAATGATTTACAGTAGATAATCTTAATTAACTGGAAAACTGGCAAAAAATGTTCATTATTTTTGTTAGTATAACATTTCCAAGCCTCACAGTCCCTATGGGACAAAATATAGGGACCGAAGGGTACTTTTTGTCACGCTCATATAGTACTTTTTTCGCGCTGAAAGGGTAACAAATTCAGGATAAATTCATAAGATTTCAAAATAATTCAGGTTAAATTCAAAAGAATTCGAATGAATTGGAAAAATTGTTAAAAATCAAAAAAGTCAATTGATTTTCCTGAACTTGGAATGAATTTAGAGGAATTTAAGGTAAACGAGAAGAATTCGATTAAATTCATAAAAATTCAAGGTGAATAAGGAAAAATTCAAATGAATTAATAACAATTTAAAAATATGACAACATTTCATTGAACTCAGTAAGTTTGAAACGAGTTTCAAAAAAACTTAATGGAATTCAAAAGAATTTGATTAAATACCTAAGAATTCAAGGTGAGGATAAAAGAATTTAGACCAATTAAATAAAAACTTTTAAAAATTTAAAAAAATCAATTGAATTAAATAGAATTGAGTGAATTCAGAAGAATTCAAGTAAATTAATAAAATTCATAAATTTCAAATCTCTTCAAATCTTTGAAGCCCTACTAATTTCCAACCAAGGAAGTGACTAATGACTACAAAACAATTCAAGTTAGACCCAAAAGAATTGAAATGAATTAGAAAAAATGTTTGAAATCGATAAAATTCCATTGATTACAATAAACAACGAGCGCATTCAGAAGAATTTAAGGAAAATGATAAGAATTCGATCACATTCGCAAAAAAATAAAGCTGAACTTAAAAAGTAATTAAGGAAATCCACAACAATTAAAAAATATGAAAAATTCACTGAATTGGGTGAATTTAGAAGAATGCAAAAGAATTTAAAAGAATTCAGGGTGCATTCCAAACGAATTGGAAAAAATATTTGAAAATGTCTTCAAATCTTTGAAACCCTACGAAATCCCTCAGTTCTTGTGAATAAATTCGTTGAAATCCATTAAAATATTAAAATGCCTTGAAATCGCTTCAAACAATTGAAACAAATAAAAAATTTCTGGGAAACTTTTAAAATTTCCTAAAATATTTCAAATCCTTTGATATCTTTTGAAATCCCTCGAAACTTTTTAGTGCTCTTGAAAATGCCTGGCAATCCTCTACAATAAAATATTTTGAAACCTTTGAAATCCCATTAAATTACTGAAATAAATAAAAAATTTCTTTGTAATCTTGTAAAACAACCTAAAATATTTAAAATCCTTTAAAATCTTTTGAAAATTTTCAAAAATCTAGAAATTACTAAGGAATTTGTAAATATACTTTAAAATATTTTAAATCGTTTGATCATATTATCAATTGATCCGCAGGATCAATAAAATAGAAACTTGAACAATTTTTTTAATCCATTCAATTGAGTAGCATTCCAAAAAATTGAGGATAAATTAATAAGAATTCAGAGTGAATTCCAAATCTCTTCAAATCTTTAAAGCCCTACGAAATACCTTACTTCTCGTGAATAAATTCTTTAAAATTCACTAAAATATTATAAAATCACGTGAAATTCTATGACGATATTTCCTGAAAACCTGGTAAATGTACTAAAATACCTTGAGAGCTTTAAAATCCCTTAAAATCCTTAAGGTAGTGCGAAATCGTTCCATATCTTTCTCAAATTCTAGAAAATTCTTCATCTTAAAATCTTGCAAACGCTTTGAAATCCCTTCATATTAATGAAATTGATAAAAAAGTCCCTAAAATATTTCAAATTAAAAGCGCTTGAAATTGCCTTAGGAACTTTAAAAATAGCTTTAACATCTTACAAATCCCTTCAAATTATTGAGATCTATTAAAAAATTTTCGGAATCTTCAAAAATACCCTGAAATATTTCAAAAGAATTCAAGACAATTCAGAAATAGTTATAGACCTGAATTCAATAGTTATTAACCAATGAGTAAATTTATTGAAAGAAAAGTGACTAAGCTGATCTTATCATTTAAAAAAGTGACTAATAGTAAATTTTGTGGCAGCCCTGATTATTCTTTATAGTTACTTCTTACAGAAGTTCCCTGATTTTTGCTATTTTTTCAAAATGCCTGACTTAGCTCTTGAAAGCTTTGATCTTTTTATAAATATTTTTAAAGTTTCTTTTTGGGCTGCAAATAGGGTACCATAGGGGTCAAATCTTGAAAATAGGGTATTTTAGGGACCTTAACTGAATATAGGGTGCAATAGGGGATATAGGGACCGGTCTGTGAGGCCTGCATTTCAACAAGGATACTATATCTTCTGACGAGGTTTCATTTAAATTTTATAATTAATGTATGTTTGAGAGCACAAAATTAATTTATGACCTGAAAAAAATTTCGCCTCTTCATTATTTATACTTTTTACCTTAATGAAACATTTCTGTGGCACGTTTATACATTAGAATCAAAGCTTGAAGTTTAATGAACAATATTTATGGATACAAAGCGTTCTTTCTTTATTGTTTATAAATATTTGAGGACTTTTTATTAGACATTACATTTTCCAACAGCAGATAATCCCAAAATTGCAAAAAAATTCGCTATCAAATTTGGCAGCTCTGTGACTGTCTCGCAGTTGTTTTACTTTAAAGGTTGTGTTCGTTTATTTTGATTTGTGAAGTTTTTGAATTTAAGTTATTGTAAATAATAAACCAAGAAAATTGCGTTAATTATTAGTTGATAAAAATCACATAAATTTTAGTTGTGTTAAGGAATCAAATGGAAAAGATATCATTTTTAGGATTAAGGTATGTAAAAATTCTGAACTTTTCTGCCATCACAAGTCAGGTTAACCAATCGTACCAATCTCACGGAATATTAGAAATACAAAAATTGTGAAAAATGCAATCTTTTGTGATTTTAGTAAAATAATCACCATTTCAACGATTATTAATTTAATAAAATAATTTTAATTGTGAGTATACTAATGACAAATTTGAATTATCGAGAATTTAATATTCTGGCATGCCCAGGAGAAATAATAGAAACGATTATCTATTGATGGATAGAGGTGTCAAAATCGTATCCTTGACCGGGTCTAATAAAAATGATTAATACAGCTAATTCACTAATTTCATGATATTTTTTTCTATAAGAATATGCAATTGAATATGCAAAAGCTTTATTTCAAAAAGCAAATTTTTCTTTAGTTTTTGAAACACATGCAGTTAAATAATGTTGATTTTTTTCCTATCTAATGTAGGGTGGCTTCCCCTATATGTTCATTCCCTAAGCTTATGAAATCTTAGTATGGTTTTGAATGGGAAGGGGGGTCGGAGCAAATCTTATGTTATCTGACATGGCGGTGGTAAGGGGTGGGTGCGAATTTCAGAAAAACGCCTTACCTAATTGGTGACATTTCCCTGACATTGTTTGACTTTTCGAAATTCCCTGACCCGTAGCAACCCTGATCAAGAAAAATTAAAGTTGATTCCAAGCATGCTTGGTTTCATTTCGATTAATCGTTTTTTGCTTAGCAATAATTCTACGTGTCCAAATGACAAGGTGAGACTGACTCTGAGAGGGCGCTTGTGCCCCATACAATTTACATATAAATTTACAATCTTGCAGATTTTGCCAACGAGATACAGCCTTTCAAAATATGCAAGTTGTGTCCTCGCTATTCACTGATTCGTATTTTATTTGGAAAGGCAGTTGCAAGAAAGGCTTCGTTGCCTTTTGCACTTTCTCTAATGAAAAGGGCGTAGACATGTGACTAATCTGAGAGGCATCTTTCGTTAGGGATGATGTGTAATGTATAATGTATATGCATGACGAATGCGACGGGTTTAACTCTCGAAATGTCGCTAAATGAATTTCTCGTCTGTGCCTTGTCCCAGTTTCTAATCTCGCATTGGTAAAGTCTAAAGTCGCAACTGAATCTGCCGTTACTTCAAACAAGCTGCGAGGAAAGCAAAGCGAAGCGAAGTCGAGGTAGACGGTGGAGATAAACTATGCAGAACTCGCATTCGCCTAACCAGGTCGGCTCTTTGTTCCGCCGGTTAGTTGCGCGATCTTGATAAAATTGAGGGACGTTTTAAGGGTTAAGTTACCCTGACAAGTTAGCAAGATCAAAAGCAATCTGGACGTAAGGGATCACGCCCTCGTCAAAGACGCTTTAAAGGTCTTGCACAATTATAGTCTTCTCAAAAAACCCCGCCGGGCACGTTCGTGAATAAAAAGTATATGGCGCCCAACTCTATCGTCTTTCTTCTACCTTTTCGACAATCTTTGGCCTTCCTTATCATTGGGGTAAGACATCTTATATGAGTGTACACAAGAAACGAACGAGTCGTGCGAGAGAATCGACGTAGTCTTTTGAACCAAAACTTACTCACGCCGATCTTCGTACGTGCCCTTTCCCAGGTCTTCTAAATCCTCAGACTTAACTCTTTCCAACAAAATCATCCTCGTATTTACAAAACCGTTTCCATGGTGAATCCCTCGAATTTACAGAACTTGGATTTTGAGGAAAAAAGCGCGTTTTCAAGGGTCTTATTCAAACAAGGAAACGGGGGATTAGTTTCTTCTTACTTTGCTTCTTTGGAAATGAATACGAGGCGGAAGTTTTATACGAGTTCAGATGGAGAGTTGTCGATTTTTAATATCGAAGAAGCTTGAAAATGTAAGGAAATCCCTTTTTATCAAATTACATATTGAAAGATTGAATTCACGTCATGCAATCCCTTTTATAGAAAATGTGAAAAAATCTTACAAAACTAGATAACTGTGGGTGCTTTTTGATCGACAGTATATTAATTCTTTTGCAATTCTATATTTTACAATTTCATTTGTTTTATCACATTACATTATTATCAAAATAATTAAAAGTGAAGAATAAAATCCCGTGTTTCAGACCCGAAAATATTTCGATCAATTTTATTTTTTAAGAAACTCTTGCAAAATTCGGACCTCATTTGAAGAAATAAGAACTTTGGTGTTAGGGAGTATAAATATACTTTTTCTGTGAATGAAAAGGTGACCAGAGCTAACGTTTTCAATATTGTTGGCAAGTCGCCTCTGGCACAGAGCTTTCCATTCAATATAATCCAGGTAAGAAGTACTTCTTGAGCTTTGTTGATAAAATACAATGCAATTCTGTCAGACGAGCTCTTAATGCGATAATATTTTTAAAAACCTTTCGCAACTGGTCAACATAGCACATTTCTAATATATAATATATTTATCTCGCGCTTCGCGCTCGGTCTTCGTATTTCCCCCACATTTGCACCCACACTTTTAAAAATTAAAGGTCAAAGCAACAACAACTGTAATTTGGTGATTGTGAATTCTCTTTTTTCAAAGCTCCTTTGACTTTAGCGAACACATATTGATCACGTATCTCGTGCTTCGCATTCGATTTTGTCCAAAATCTGAACTTTTCTACATTATGTTCAACACTATTATATCAAATGTATATCATATTGATTTCTGTATTTCAAGCTGGTACTGCTTATTTAGATTTTGCAAAATAATGTACAAATTTTATTTTTCATGAATACTTCCATATATTTGCTCCTTATTTTTCACTAATTTTTATTCTCAGCTATCCTGAACAATCTATCATTTCAACAAATTTATATTATCACAATTAATAATATACATCGGTATTCGAACGTACGTATTTTCATTGTCTTGTTTTTATAATTTAAAAAAGTGTGCATATTATACAAAAATGTTGTTATTATAAATTTTATTGCAACTTGTATCGTTTCTCCATAAATTTAATTTGTTTATTTTCAACGTTATTATTTATGATTTAAACTGAAAATACGCATACTAGTGTAAAGCGGGTTTAAGCAAATTTGTAGATATAATTTAGGCGAAAAATTTTGTTAAATAAAAAGTTATTGCAGCTTGTGTCGTTTTTCCAAAAAGTAAATTTTTAATTCTTGATGCATTTTTATAACAAGAGTTTATAAAAAATGTTTTGAACTTTTTAGGTTGAACAAGTTTTGTCTTTTCATTTTTTGTCGTCTCTTGTGTCGTTTTTCCAAAAATTTAATATTTTTATTCACATTTTTTCACGATTGAAAAAAATACTCGCCCTTTCTAAAAATTAGAAATAAAAAATTTGAGCATCCTCTTCGAGTGAACAAGTTTGCCTATTATTTTTTTTCTTTCCTTCTGTCGTTTTCCACAACATTAATTTTTTTATTTTTTAATGTTATTTTTTACCATTAAAACAAAAACAAAGCGTCCTATCGAAAAATTGTTGATGAAAAATGTGTAGCTGTTTTTTGGATAAGCAACTTCTATCTATTCATTTTTTCTCACGGCTTGCGTCGTTTGTCCGAAAATTAAATTTTTTAATTTTCAATGTTGTTTTTCACCAATAAAATAAAAACTACGCGTCGTATCAAAAAGTGATATAACAAATTGGTAGATCTTTTTTGGGTGCACAATTTTTGTCTCTTCATCTTTCTTTTTATCTTGTATAGTTTGACGGCAAAATGGAATTTTTCATTATTTGTTGTGCGATCAAAATTTGAACTTTCGATTATTAGAAAAAATTCAAAAAGTTGTTATGATAATCTTGTAGGGCTCTCAAGGTTCAAGGTTCCGAGTACTATGAGTAGTCGTACATCGAATTTGTAAGTGTTGGAAAAAAATGGTCTCAAAAATTTTGAAAATGCAATAACTTTCTGAATTTGTATCCAAAATAGCTGGTTATAGAACTTGCTTTTTCTTTTTAAGCTTTCAAAAAGTGTGTGAAAGTAGAATCCAATCTGATCAATCTCTCAAAAGTTATCGTGCCTACACGATACTACAGACTACAGTCAAAAGACTACAGACAGACAGACACCTTCGTAAAAATCGTTTTTTCAAACGTGGAGATTTGATGAAAACCGGCTAAGTCAAATTTTACATAAAACCAATACCTTCTCATAAGGATGAGAATGTAAACACGAATTTTCAACAAAATAATTAAATTTTCAACAAAAAAGAGATGAATTCTCAGCCAGAAACAAAATAATTTTTAACAAACTCATTAAAGTTTCAAGCAAGTAGTTGAAGTTTCAACAAAAAAAACCGAGTTTTAACAAGTAGAAGAAAAAAAAATAATTTTCAACAAAACCATTCAATTTTCAACCAAAGAGATGAATCTTCAACCAAACAGTTGCATTTGTAACCGACAAAGATTATAGCAAAAGAGATGAATTTTCAAACCAAGAAAGATTTTCAGTCCAGAAAGAAAACAAACTTTCGATCAAATTGTCGAATTTAAGCCAAACTGACGAATTTTCTACAAAACAGTTGTATTTTCAACAAAAAAGTTAATTTTCTACAAAATAGTCGAATTTTTAACCAAATAGATGAATTTTCAATTAAAACTATGAATCCTCAACAAGAAAAAATTAATTTTTTAAAATTTAGTTCAACTATCAACCAGGAAGTTGAATTTTCAACCAAAAAAGATAAATTTCCAATAAAAAGTATGTTTTTAAAAGACATATGAATTTTCAGCCTGAAAAGTTGCATTTTTAACAAAACAGTTTATTTTTAACCGAGAAATATGACTTTTATAACAAAAAAGGTGGATTTTCAATCAAAAAACAAAACAGTTAAATTTTCAACAAAATAAATAAAATTTTAACAAAACAGTTGAAATTTTAATCACAATAGATGAATTCTCAGCGAAAAATGTAATAATTGATATTTCAACCAAAAAAGATTTTAATTTTATCTAAAAAGAAAGTAGAATTCCCAAGAAAGGTTTTTCTGTTAATGAAAAGCAAAAATTTCAGCCACAATGATGAATTTGGATGCAGAACAGATAAATTCACTACAAAACAGATGAATTCTAAACCGGAAATATGAATTTAAAACAAAAAAGATGTTCGTTTTATACCAAAAATAGTTGAATTTATAAAAAAAGGCAAATTTTCAACAAAATACATGAATAAAGATGAAGTTGCAACTGATGAAATTACTTTTCTACCAAAAAGACAAACTTTCAATAAAATAATATGAATTTTCAACCAAACAGTTGAATTTTAAACTGAAAAAAGAATAGTTAAATTTTCAGTTAAAAAATTAATTTTCAACTTAATAAAATTAATTTTCAAGAAGATAGTTCCATTTTCAACCAAGAAAGATGACCTTTCTACTATAAAAGATGGATATTTAATCCAAAAAGATGAATTCTTAACCAAAGAAATAAATTTTCAAACAAACAGATAAATTTTTAACCAAAAGAGGTGAATTCTGAAACAAAAATGTAATAGTCGAATTTTCAACCAAAAATAATTAACTTTTAACCACAAATAGTTAGACTTTCTTGCTGGGGTCTATTAACTCAGTTCACATTGAAGCAAAAAAACGCGAAAGAATTTCTTTGCCCTAGGGAAAGTTTAAAAAATTCTAATTTGACAATGAAAATTATTGAACTGCATAGAAATTTAGGATCCAAAGAACAATTATCCAGAAATTGAAATTCGTGTATAAATATTTAACTTTTAGCTTCAAAAAAAAATTGTATATTAAACTGTAAAAAAATATAATAAATATCGTTTTTTTTCGAATGAAATGAGGTAATTCTGATGAAAATCTGTTGAAATGAGGTGACAAGTGTACTAGCGGAAGTAGTAGTCACCTCTATAGGTCAGCCATTGGAATCCCAAGCCCGCGGTACTTTATACGTATATATGGATATGTATAGTGTATACGTGTATGAGTCGGACGGCGGCTATAGTGAACGAGCGACGATATCTCACATCCTTCCTGTCACGCGAGCTTACCATTAAAATACGATCAGATAATCTTATTTGCTTTGCGATTAGGGTTGAGTTCTTCTTTCAAGCAGGTCTACGCATACATTTTTGCCCAATCAGAATTTTGCCTTGTAACGCTACGCATAGAAACCACCTACTCACGTTCCTACACAATTTTTTCTTATACTTTTTCCCAGCACGTACTTTCTTCGTCTCTATGTATTATTTCGCGCTGACCTTGTCTGTTCCTTCTCTGAGAAAAAGTTAGCAGCAACTCAAGATAAATGCGAGATATTCATATTGATTTTTTAAGTGAAAGAAATCGAGAAATTCTCGTAAATTGTTTCAACTCTATTTTCTAATACTACTCGTGTACAAAATTATCGGGGAACTATGCGGGACCAGGATAGACCGTCTATTATGGCGCTGAGTAGAAGTGAAACGTTTTTGAATTGTCAATTGCTAGACTGGACAAGCTAATCCAGCGTTAGTCAGTCGGTCTTGTGAAAATCTATTTTAGATGACTGATTTTAAAAATTATTTTAAAGCCTGTCTGGATGGGGGGAAAAAAATTCTTTGTCTTCAATGTTCATTTTTGATTTTTTATACTGACAGGCT
>CAKNWW010228970.1:1543-13057 GCA_932074435.1 Andricus kollari
GCCAAACGATAATGTTCGGGAACATTTCCTTCAGCATTGTCGCCACGACGGAGTTTCTTCCAAGCATTACACTGGCTCCATAACTAGCAAAACAAAGCGAGTTTTGTTCGAGAAAATCGTTTTCAAAGTCATATGATTTCAAGCAAGAGAGTAGTGCGTTAACAATAGTTTCAGCCTTTTGATTTTCAAGTTCAATTAGATCTAAAAATATATTAGAAGTTACTGTCTCAAGAACGACTACAATATAAACAGTAAGAGCTGATTTCTTAAATATCGAATTCGACTCATCTATCATTACTGACATTTTAACATTTTTCTCTTTCAAACTCTTACCTAGTTTCATTTTTAATTCATTTGCTATAAAACCAATAATTTTACTCGAACTGTAACGAATGTGCAAAGTGTTGCCCAGATCTGTAATATTTTTTATTTACAATTCAAATAAATCTTGATGATCATCGTAAGGACGATTATTTTTTGCTATATTTTACTTCCTTTTTTAAAAAATGTAGAATATATAATCATTTGCTCTAGGATTTATCTCCTACGAGACAAATATTTTACCAATTTTAAGGTTATGAAGATCCAATTTAAAAATTTCAAACTTTTCCAAACTGATAACTATGCACAATCTTGTAAGAATCTTTTTTAATTTCCGTTAACTAATAATAAGAACTACCCCTTGAAGAGGACTCGGATCCGAGTCGAAACATGTCGGCAATTTTTAAATAAAAACATCAAAAAACCGGAAAAGGCCTTCACTACATTAATATTTTACTATAGATTTTTTGACATCAAAGTTTCAAATTTTTCTTCTTTAGCATGCTGTAAAATGCTTCCCACTTTTTTATGTTCATGTGACGATTGATGAATAGAAATTTTATTTCTAAGTGATTTTAGGCTCTTCTCGCGTGTATCTCCACTATGAGTCACTTTAAAATTACTCCATTCCGTACTTATAAACATACCTTGCATTTTTTCTTCACCTAAGTACTTTAAATTCGAGCATGAATTACAACCTAAACATTCTCCCTTGCAGTTTAACCATGCGTGCCATAATTTCCGTTCTATCCATTGCTTCTGCAACCAAATATCGAGGAAAATGTGTTGACAGTCGATGAAGGATCATCAAATGTTTCTTCCGCAGGCGGAGACGGAATTCTTCCTTCAGTTTCGTCTTTGCTGTTGTCTTTTTTGAAGGAAGACACCGTTGCAATTTCATTTCTCTGGCCACAGTCTTCCAAATTCTCTTTGAGTGTAGGTATTTTTGGATTTTTTGAGAAAAATCCATCTAGCTTCGATTGGCTCAGAGCCAAAAGCACCACTTAACTCGAAGTTCAAGACAGCATTATGGGAAAAAGTGTTGAGTTGAGGAGCTTGCTCTTTGAGTCTTTGACCAAGTCCCTGGTCATCCCCCACGTAACTGACCCTTCCCACAGGAAACACCCTTTGTTCATAAGCAGGCAAAAATTACGGAATTTAACTTTTTAATTTTTCAATATACGATTTGAAAATAATATATTTGGAATCTACAAGTTTTCACGATTCCACGTAGATACAATTTGTCTTTAAAAGTTAAAAATTAAAAGAAAAAAAACGTTCCTTAAATTAAACTCGATTAAACGTATGAAATTTTTAAGTTTTTCAGCCAAATTACATATACTCAGAATTGAAAAAAATGGTACATTCTGAATATATTATTCTCAAATCACTAATTGCAAAATAAAACATTTTAAAATTTTTTTAATTTTTACCTGCTGATTCACAAAAGTCCTGTACGAAAAGTTTGCTGACCACTTTTCCATAGACAATTGTTTCGTTTATTGCAAGTGCCAGAGACTCAGACTCCGAGACTCATTTGTCCATAATAATCATGGGTATTAAGTATAGAATATAAACGGTAAAATTCTACAAAAAAGACTTACTTTAGACAGGAAATTCCAAATATTATAATTCATCCATTGTCATAAATATAACTTTATTGTTGTCCTGAAGTGGATTTCATTCTTTCTTAAAATTAAATTCTTAATATACAGTGCGGATCTTTAGGACAAAATTCAGAGGAAATTATGTTTTGGATTGAAAAGCTTATAACCCACCTACTTTTGTTGATCCATTAGCCTATTTTCTGGTAAACTATCGCCAGGCTCAAATTGACCGATCCTCTCCAGCAGGCTTCCTTTGTTCATAAACAGGCTAATATGACGATATTTAACAAATTTTTAATTCTTCAGTGTGTAAGAAATAATATTGTGGCTTATGTGAAACTGATAACATTTTAAACTTCTTCAAAGGAATTACGTATGCCTAGAATCGAAAAAACTGGTAGATTTCGAATATCTGATTCTGAGATTACCAATTTCGAAATTATTTATTTTTCAAAGTTCAAGATTTTTACGTGTTTACTAACAAGTCTTCTACTAATAGTCCACCGACCACTGTTCTGTGGAGTATAGACCATTGTAGCGTTTATTGCAAGTGCCTGAGACTCTGAGAGAGATAAATTTACGATCTGGGATATCCAGTAATAGTTTACTGTATTTCGGAAATTTTAAATATTATCCAGTATACTCCATCTATTGCCATAAATATATTTTTTATGGTGTTTTGTCGTCCTAAAGTTGCGGTTCGTTTTGTCTTAAAATTAAATTCTCAATATTGTGCAGATGGCTCTTTTAAGGCCAACTAGAAAAATGTTTCGTGTGACAAATAAGTGGCCTGGCACCGCCAGGCCTCGAAAATAAATGGCCTGGCCCTGCCAGGCCCCGCCAGGCCTCGACCGAATAAATATTCATTTTCACTATTTTGAGAAATTATCTACATATTTGAAAATTTCTTTAAATCTTTGGTATCCTTTGAAACTGACCGATTCTTGTAAATCAATTCTTTGTAATCTATTAAAATACTAGCTGCTGCCCCCCCCCTATACTTTCAGGACCTTCCCGGGAGCCCAAAGAATCTGTGTGCAAAATTTGGATTGTGCCATCCCGAGAATTGACGCCGCGCCGTGGGGATACGTCAAGGTCAGCCCCAAACCCGGCTCTAAATCCAGATTCGACTCTATTTTAGATATATAGTCAATGCTATTTTGCATTATTTATTCAGTAAAAACTATTATCAACCAGCGATTCGGGTTGCCGTAGGAACCATCTTTAGTGCCTAATCTACACGTGTATACATTTTCAAGTCGATCTGTGCAACGGTGTGGCCGGTTTCAAGCCTCAAGTGTACAACTTTGAATTTTATATAGTTAAAATATTATAAAACTTCGTAAAATTTGGTAAAACCTCATTATATTCTTTGAAATCACTATGAAATTCCCTTATATCTTTTTGAAATTCATTGAAATCTATTGATAATTCCTTGGTATCTTTCAAAATATCATAAAATCATTGGAAATACCTAGATAGATTTGAAAATTTCTTTAAATCTTTGAAATCCTTTGAACGCCCTCTATTCTTATGAACAACTTCTTTGAAATCCATTAATATATTAATAGATTCCTTGAAATCTCGTGAAATTACATTAAATTTGACATTCTTTGAAATTCATTAAAATATTTGAAGGTCTACGAAATACTTCGAGCGCCTCGAAAATTCATTAGATTACCTTAATAATTAATTAATTAATTAATATTAATTAATTAATTAATCATAATTATTAATAATTAATTAATTGATTAAACCTTATTGGCTTTGTCTCTCAATAAGAAATCAGTGAAAATTCTTTGAGTCAGTGAAATTTCACTAAAAATCAGTGATTACTTACTGCAATTTCAGTGGCGTTTATTGAAACTTCAGTAACTTTTTCTTCTAAAAAATATTTTTACAAATCATGGGAATTTCAGTGAATAATTACTGATTTTCAGTGAATAATTTCTGTTTTTCGGTGCATTTTCACTGATTTAAATAGCTAGGAGTATATCGCTGGATGTTTATGAAATTCCACTGATTCAAATTGAGAGATTTAAAATCTCTTAAAATAATGTAAATCCTTTTAAACTCCTTTAAAATCGTTTTAAATATTTGAAAGTCTTGGAAATCCTCTGAAATATCTTGGCATCTTTCAAAATATCCAAAAATATTATAAATCCTAGGAAATATTTCTAAATCTTTTAAAATTCAAATTAAATCAATAATAAAATAATATCTTTACGCGTTCCAAGAGAAACTATAAAGACAAGTGTTATTGAAAAATCAGTTAATAAAATCGAAGTTCATGGCGGAAATCCGTGTAAGGAGAAAAAAAATCTGCCCGCTGCAGCTTTCACTTGAGCGTACTATGTGAAACGTTACTGTTCTGGCAACGAGATCGTATGCATTCTTCTGTGTGCAAGAGGGAAAAAATATTGAGTCACGGCAACCATTCAGTATAGTGATACTGGATTTTAATCCCAATCTCTAATGAGATTTTAGAAATCACTAATTTTCATCATTATGACCCGTGACACAATGGGTGATTCTTCTCAGCAGAATCACCTTTTCCCTACTTAAATCTACTGGAAGAATTACACACAAAATCTCCTAACGAGATACAGTTGCTTATAAAATTAATCTTGCTTATTTGAGTTGGGTAATTGCCCCTGAAAAACTCAAAGAACAAAATGGAAAAATTATTCTCCTTTTGGAATACTGGATTTAATCATTTTTACTCATAACTAAATTTTACAGTATTCGAGAATTAAATAAAAAGAAAAACGTCCATCTCAATGAACCATGCTCTTCATGAGAAAGGACAGAAAACGTCCTAGTAAATACTTTGCTCATTCACAGGATTTAAATCCCACTTTACAATTGAATTTAGACAGGTGTTTCCCTACGGCAAATTCCCGACTATTTTCTCGGGAAATGACGTGAAACACATGGAAGCATTAAATGTCCGTAAAGTCACGCGTATCTCCTCAGCTGGCGAACGCGTGCGAAGGAAAATCGATAAAAGTATATATGTCACAAATCCGCCTGGACAAGGTACGAATTGTTGTGCAAATACACGATCGCCTATATCAAATCTGATATGCGTAAGAATCTTTTCATTCTCAGAGAGAGATTTTAGTGGACTATAAGAGTAGTATAACAATTACATTTCGGCAGCAGGGTTCGGTTCCAAGCTGAACGTCGGTAAACAGTGATCGGTAATTCACCGAAAAACGATAATGGTTTCTTGCTAATATGCCATCAGTCGATAAGTTGTTAACGGCAACAGATGGCACCACCTTCAAGTCATTTTTCGTGCCTGCTCTAAGATCAGGGCCACCGCATTCGGTTAACAATCAACGCGCAAAAAGGTTTACTTCTGTGCTAATTTACCCACAATCGTTTTTAAATATACAGGCGAATGTAATGGTGAAATAATTACGGAATTTGTTGCTTTGCGGAGCAAAATGTACAGTATCCGTGTCAATGGTGAAGACTTTGTTAAAAAAGCCAAAGGTGTAAAAGCAGATGTTGTAAGGAAAAGTATAACCTTCGACGATTACATCGAATGCTTATGAAATTTGAGTATCCAATCCAGAACGCAATATGTGATCAAGTCAAGACTATACAACGTCGGAACGATTGAACAAAAAAATTGTAATGAGTCCTTATGACGATAAGCGATACTTACTCCCAAACAGTACAGACACCCTCACATGGGGGCATTTTAGAATCAATGCAATGGATGTCGATGATCTTTTAAGTGATAGTGGCGAAGAATTTCTAGATCTTCTTGTAAAAGATTAGGTTTGAATTTGTAAATAATTGTAAATAGTAGGTATAAGTGTCACATTGAATAAAAAACAAGATCTATGTATATGAATTGCTTTTTTATTTATCAAAAACCATACACTATATATCTAGTTAGTACAAGCGTAGACTTAGTATTATGAATGTTATAATTCAGTTTAACTTTAAATCAACATTGATTCATCTTTGGTTCAAAATTAATTCATCGTTGATTCAACATTGATTCATCGTTGGTTCAACATTGCATAGAGTTGATTCAACATTGCACAGTGTTGATTGCATATCTGATTTATCTATCCAGCTGTTATGAGATCTATCAAAACCTAACCACTTTACGAAGACTTGGTTGCCACGTTTCTTGATCACCTTTTCTACAAGGTATATGTCTGCATGTTTTACTTTAAGAAGTTCTTGTTCATAGAATCCACCAGCGATGGGTTTATTCTGATAGTCCTTGAGTTTGTACGTCACTGGATTTGACAACATAACCCAATCCACAATGAATATCTCTGTTGTCCAGTTAGGAGTGTATCCTTTCACAAAAACATGGTTGTGCTTGCTGATATTTCGCAGTTTTTTAAGCGTTGAATCAGCTCCTCTTCATCCTCGGTAGTGACATCTTTTGGCTTCATACCCATTGATCGATGTTTGGTATTGTTGTACTTGGAGATGAGAGTAGGCAAAATGTCTATCCACTTATAGTTGCCTCTCTAGCTGAATTTTGGCCACATCTTATTCTTGAGCATGCGATTAAGTCTTTCACAGATTGATGCCTTTAGATTACTATGCGTTGAGTAGAGATTGATGTATCGTTGCATACGATTTTAAAAATGTGAATTATAAAATTCTTTGCCTTCATCGGTGTGCAAGTTTTTTGGCACACGACCCTGCACAAGTATAGATTCCATTGCTGAAGTGACATCTGGTCCACTCTTGCTTTTAACAGGAACCACCAAGGCGTACTTGGTGAAAATATCTATAACAGTGAGTAAATACTTGTAGCCATTATTCTCACGGGTATAGGGTAGCATTTCAACCAAATCTGTCTGCCACGTCTCCTCTATACCACGCATTTGCACGCGACGGCGTGGATAATTCTTTCTAGCAGGTTTATGCAGTTCTGTGACTAGTGTCAATTTCTAGTATACGTATCATCAAATTATTATTGTCAATCTCTGTTCGAATAGATGACGTGACTTGATACACTGTACGTATCTCGTTTTGTACAATGCGCTATACAACTCGCAAATTGACTGCGTCGTATTGTTCTTTGGCCTCACTAACGTTACAAATTCTCTTGCCATCTACGTCGTAATGGCCGTCGGAGGTGATCTTGAATCCAACACCAGGAGGCCCACGGCTTGCTGCAGCGATTCGATCCAGGTGACGTCCAAACTCGTCGATACTCATCATGCTACTAACGATAGCGTTATGAGTACACTCCTAATATATGATTTCAGCTTCCCGCAGCTCCTCAATGATTGATATAATTTCATTGTTGTGACTCGGGTTGCCAGCTGCCTGAGACGCTAGGAGTAGACGAAGACGATCAACTAGTTCGTTAGGATCGTCCCAGTAGACATAGTCAGTCTTTATATCTTTTCTTGCTACCATATACCGTGGTAGGGAACCGCCACTAGTTGAGGATCGTCTGCGTGATACGCTTAACATTTTTGCAATAAAGTTCTTATGCTTGATATCTCGGCTGGTACGAACAGGTTCAGATGGGTTGTACCGCTTCTTTTGTGCATTTGCAGCAATCAATATTTCCTTATAATTGTTAAGATCATTAGTGCTTATAGATGACTCTTCTGGAGTTCTTCTAAACAGCAGTTTGAACAGACCAACTGTTTTCAGATACTGTTTACCATCAACGTGAATATATTGCCCCTCAAAACTAATAGGTTTATCACCAATCATAAGGCTGCCATCACTGAGCTTACGAACACCATAAACCATACATAAATACTGCTTTCTATTTTGTTGCAGCATTCTGAGAAACTTGTTTGTCAAATGCTGATAACTATCAGCAGGCTCAGTTGTAGCATCTTCTTCAAACATAGTTGTATCTCTCTCTTCTTCAGCATAAGCAGTCATGAAGGAAGCGTCATCATCCTCCTCCTCCTCCTCATATTTTTTTGTTACAGGCTCATTTTGTTCAACTTCCTTCTTATTTGAAGGATTAGATATGTCAAGTAGTTTCTGCATTGGCATGACGATTGGCTTACACGTTTCACTCACTATCTTTTCAGTGGCTTCTTTACCCATTTTTAGCATTCAATGTTTACGTTGAATCGCCTCACCAGCTTTTGCGATTTGACGGAGCACCTTCTTCTCTTTGTGAACGTTGACATGTTGACGTGTTAATGTCTTAATATATAATGATATAATTTCCACTACATAACTTGTATTTATAGAAAGATGAAACAGTCAAATCCTTTTCTGTGTCTTCCCTTGTCGAGATCGTTATCCTTATCAATAACGACAAATCTATACTTGTCAGTATTCCAACATGCTGAACATAATTCTCGAAATTGAAAATAACTCATGTCAGTCTTGACATGATCGTCATACACATGTCTCAATTCCTTTCATCCTGCTTGAAAAGTATCAACAGATTTACATAATCTCGAACTAGCTGTTTAGGAATTCGAGCGTAAGTTTGACATAAGTAAAAACTGTCAACATGAGCGTGTCCACCCATACAGAAAAAGGCTCTAATGTTATCCTGTTTCTCACAGGACACATCATCAAAGACAATTATAGAGTTTGTTCGAGCCTCACTTGGCTGTATTACTTCTTCATGCTCACTGAAAGGAAAATATTCAACACCGTCTATATTATTTAACACCCGTTCCAAGAATTTGTACTTTTGTTGTTTAAGGGATTTTGAGTATACGTAGACATTGTCAAATTTTAATCCGTTTGGGTGTAGGATTAGGGTAAGTAATGTATTTTTCTGGCCACAATTTGATGGTCCACAAAATACTGCGCGAATGCTGTCTGGTAGTAGGCTGCCATGGCGTTTCACCCTCTTCTTCTCTGATTGGACTAGAGTGTCAAAGTCGCCAACCGGAAGCTTAACGGGTTGTGTCTTGAAACGCATCTTGAACTCGACTGTTGTGAAAGCTATAAATACAGCCCTTATATAGCTTTTACATCAGTTGCGTGCTAACCTTCGCTCAGTGGAGAATGATTGTGCACCGTAAATGAAACAAAGTGTCACCTCGTCATCATCGAGGTACAGTGATATGGATGAGGATCTGCTGGAAGTGATACTGACGATGGTAGCGATGATAGCTGTGGCTTTGGTAGTGGTGCTGGTGCTGGTGCTGAAACATGCGATTTTTTTTCTGATGCTGATGATGTCGAAGACGACAACGATGCCGATGAAGACGACGATGATGTTGCGGAAGCGTGTGGTTTAGATGTTTTATTTTTATTTCTGGATGATGACAATGAGGGTTGAGGTGTTGCTGGTTGAAGTGCCGTTGATGGGAATGACCTGTGGTCGTACCGCACAACCACTGAAACCTGTTAAAAAACAAACAAAAATGTGCAATATTCTCTCAAAAAGTGACCCCAACTTTGGCATGTAGAGGATCTACGCTTGCGCTAGCTTTGCGTAAGAGGAACATGGTGCGGCTTATTGCCATGGTAACTAGCTGTCGCATTGTGTTTCTCTTAAGCGTCCTAGCGTAAGCGCAGTGCGTCTACATGTAAAACTTAGGATCACTACTCTGAGTGAAAACGAATGAAAGAAAAATTTTAATTCAAAAGGAAAAATTAGTTTTAACTTTCTTACCTCTAGGGGCTTCTCATCTATATTGAAGTTGTGTGGAAGCGATATGGCCACATGGATCTGTGGTATACTGGATTCGGCAGAGACCCTGTCATTCCCTCCCGACTCATCAGACTTCTTAGACACCTAAGAACACACAATAAAATTAAAGTATTAGCACAGAGCCACACTTTACACTGCACGAAGAACACTTTTCACTACACGAATTACAACTTAATTTCTTTGCATTGAGAACTATTGCCACTTTCTTCTTTATTTCTTCTTTTTGAGACACTTTTGATAGATCAGTAGAATTCAAACTGAAATGCGCCCCTCTGGATATGGGCATTTGAAATATAAGTCCCCACCATGCCCTACAGGGACAGGGAGCGTGGGGAACCCCACCACTAGACGACGCGGCATTTACCCGAACTTCGGCGTCACACTCTCGCGGTAAAGTCGAGATTAAATTTATCGACTGTATGTTTAAAAACGACTGGGGGTAAATTAGCACAGAAGTAAACCTTTTTGCGCGTTGATCGTTTACCGACTGCGGTGGCCCTCATCTTAGAGCGGGCACGAAAAATGATGCCAACGCGCATCTAAATTAAGAAACCTATTAGGTGACTTTAGGGGGAAACCGCAGTTCTTCCCTTTGAGTTGGTGCTCTAGCCGACGCATCGGTGAAAATACGAGTTTTCTTGTCGGGGGCGGCTATTGAACAGCTCGCCCCTCTAGTAGCCTGGGAATTCCCCATTCCGGTGTTACCTGTGCTATCTGTGCGCTCCGCTGCTGGTGGCAATTCGAAGAGGGTTTACCTCATGCTACTTACTATGTCGGTAAACTCTATCGCTTCCTTATCGATTCGCGATATGTTACGTTCCTCAAAGATGGAACTCCTCATCTGCCCCCTTTTTTAAAATGGGACATAGACGGGGTAGCTTTTCAAGTTGCTAGTGCCAAGAAACGTGATAATTGAGCGTTACACCTGCCACCGCTAGCTATTTGGAAAGCGAGCTAGCTGAAATTTCAATTTAAAAAATAATGTAAGAGGAGTGGAAGGTAATTATCGCGCTTTTCGTCTATATCTGGACGGAAATCAGTTTTTTGTGGATTTCGAACTTGATGAAAGAGTTTCAGGAAGACCGATTTCTAATTAGACTTAATTTATAGGAGTAAATGGAATAATTTTGGCAGTTCTTGTATGTAAGAATCCGTTTTTTAGAGTTTTTTGTTTTTAACAAATAAAGAAACCAACATTTTTTATTCTCGCGTGCTTTAGAATCTTATTTTATAATTTTTCTTGTTTTTGTGAATAGCTATCACATTTAAGCGCTGTTATTTTGCGTGCTATACTTTAACCGTATTTGACGTTATCACGTCTTTCATTGCAGGCAATTATTGTCCTGAGGTCATATTGCACCTTGCAAGCAGTATCGTTGATAGTTGTTGTCCGCATGATCATTTTTCACCTAAGTTTGAAACGGATACATTGCGGCGAGGGTACGACTTTTCGTGATTTAATTTTAATGTATGCTCACAGAAGTGTGGCTGACCTGGTCGATGAGCACAGACATCGAGGCAAATGGAAATTAAGTTTAAGAACCTAGTCTTACATTAATTTTGTGGGTTTTCACTTGGGTTTCTATATGAATACCGTTATGGAAAGTTATGAGTTGCTCCTGCATGAAATCCCACATGGGATTATAACTTTGAAAAAATAAAATAATATGTTTTGGAAGTTTTTGGTGCATAGTCGGCAATCTGTAAAACCCCCAAAAAATACTGCGCAGCCGTAGCTTTCATAGGAAGCTACTGCGCACTCCTTAAGCATTAATTGCAAACCCATGTATGTAGGAACCTTCATAAAAACCCATAATAAAAACCGATATAGATTCCCATCCTATATTCCTATCTCAGATCGTAATTTGAGACAGGAATTCAAAAAGGATCCCATATGTCAGTTACAGTTGACCAGGGTTCTAGACACGTATTTAGCCAATTTATTTT
>CAKNWW010228978.1:1922-12731 GCA_932074435.1 Andricus kollari
ATTTTTTATGTTGTTCGAAAGCTTTAAGGAAGCTCTTAACTTTGAGAGTGAATTTTTCACCATCAAATTCTCCGTAGAGGTCTTGTTTTTTGAATTCTTCCAAAAGTTGTCAATCATTTTCACCTTCAAAAACATGAGTGCAAGGACTCTGAATAACGGAGTCAATACTTCCATTATCACAGAACCAGGTTTGGTGCTCTGCAGGGGATTTAATAAACTCGTTTAATGATTTTTCCCAATCCTTCGAATATAAAAATATATAAGTTCAAATTTTTTACACTAATGTTGATATTGATAAATATATGTGTTTGAGAAAAGGAGGCAATTGTGCAAGAATTTCAGCTTTATCGAAAGCAATTAGAAGTTAATTGTGATACACGTAGATAGACTACGTCATCTCCAACAAGGTTTATCTTCAAGTTATTTTTCCTCAAAATTATGACATTGAATTATTATTCATGCTCTCAATCTATTATACCTTTCTTTATTCACGCCTCGTGTCTACATTCGCCGATCATATTTCTTAAATTTTCAACGAATTTTAATTCATAGCAGATAATGTCATTCCGTGAATCATTCTTTACATTTTAATGGCCATGTTTTTATTTAATATTATTGAAGAAATTTTAATTAAATTTTAATTTGTAAAACGAATATTTAGGAAGAAATTTACGACTTTCTAAATAATAAGAAAATCCATAAAAATGCTCCAGATAGCAAACAATCGATCAGCTAATAAAATATTGCGTTGCTAATTAAAATTAAATACAAATTTTGAATTTTGTCTCATATGGAAGGAAAAACTGTGAACATGTTTAAAGGCTTTAAAATTGAAAATTACTGACATGATCACCTTCATCAAAGCGTAAAAATAATCACAATTCACAAAAATCGCATCCAATTTAAAAACAGTCCATGGATTTATTATACTATATTAAACTAAAGAAAAATGAGAAAAGAGACTTTAACTGATGCAGATTTTTATCCCCACGCGAAAAATAAGGGCCACCCAAGTGCATACTATATACAGTCCATCCCACAAGAACTTGGCGCTCATATCCTGCAAATTAAATTATTATAATTAAAAAGAGACTCCATAGGGAAAATGACTTTTTATACACTAATGCACAACTACCTAATAAATTGTCCAATCTCCAGTATTGTCGATTATTGCTTGACATCGTTTGGTCATGCTTTCAACCAATATTTCTGCATACATTGGAGAAAATGACGGCCAGATTTCTCGAGGACAATTTTGAACATTCTTACTGCATTTAGATTGTCAGTAAAGAGTACTAAAGTCTAAACCTTCGTATATTGAAGCAACCCCAAGCTTTAATTTTTATGGATTGCTTAACAGTGTGCGCCAACAATCGACGATGCAAATCCAATTGAGGATACTTGGAGTTTAATGAAGATAAAACTTGAAGGAAAACGGGCATTCACTTTCAAACAGTTATCACGACGTGTTCGAGAAATTTGGCTGTCATTTTCTCCAATGTATGCTAAAAGATTGGTTGAAAGCATGCCCAAACATTGTCAAGCAATAATCGAAAATACTGGAGATTGGAAAATTTGCTAGGTAGTTGCGCAGACGTATATACATATGTTCTTCAATCAAAATTTTCCTGACTGAAACAAAAATGATGCATTTTATCGAAAAATGATTCAAAGAAAGTTTATAGATATTTCTGAAATGAATAATTTTTCTTGCTATTATTTTTTACGGGTAAAACAAAAAATATGTTTTTTATCAAAAAAATAGTCTGAAGTAAATTTGTATAACTTTTTGGGACGAATAATTTTACTAAATAACATTTTTTCCTTATCTCATATAATTTTTTTTTTAAATGGAATTTTTTACTCTTAATAAAATGTTGCCACGATTAAACCAAAAAACATGCGTTTCATAAAAAAAATGGTCTAAACTAAATTTGTAGACTTTTTTGAGATGAACAACTTTACTCCTTAACATTTTTTTCCGTGTCTCAGAGTTTTACTGCAAAAGGTAATTATTTGTTTTAAAACAAAATTCGCGAATCAAACAAAAAATCTTATAAAAAAAATGGTCTGAACTTTTGAACACCTTTTTTCACATAAAACCAATACCCAAAAAAGAGCTACAAACTCGTCACACATAATTTTTTGATCGGTCGCGTATTTTTTTACTTGATCGTAAAGAATATCATAAAAAATACATTTTTTTTTAAACAGAAGGTAAGAAAAAAATTGATAGACAAAAGTTTTTCAGTCAAAATGAATCTAAAAATCTGTTCCTTATCATTTTAAGATATGAAGAGTAGCTTTACTATTAATCGAAAGAAATAAGATTTAAAATAAAAAAATTAATTTTTGGAAGAACGACATAAGAGACGAAAAACAATAATAAGACTAAATTTGTTCAACCAAAAACGTTCTACAAATTTGTTATAAACTTTATTTATTATATAAATCCTGAAACTAATAACGTTGTCATCTGACATATGTGTGAGATAACGACTTCTTACGTATATATTTGTACTCTGATGATGCAAGAGAATATTCTATAGTTACATTTGTTGACCCACTTATTCACTGAAGCATTAATCAGTTTTTCCTCCACATTGTGAAAATGAGGATGGTCTATACTTTCGCAGTTAGCCTGGTGGTCTTCTTTAATTCTCTTGGTGAATATACTAATATAATACATCTATTATTTTTATTATATTTTATATAATACATGCATGAATACGTCAAAAATTATTTTTTGAAGACGTACCTGCTGCCTCGGTATTAATCATCTCGTTTTGCCTCGTCTCATTTTTCCTCGTCTCGTGGCGTCCTTTCTCGCGCTAATGCTAATTAGTGTTCCGCAGTGAATAGTTGAAGTCGAAATTTGATTACAGATTATACTTGTCTGTTCATTACTGATTAATTTGATATTAAGCATGACTATATTACGATTTTTCCGAAGATTTCACTTCACTCTATCAGTATTTTGATTTGCTCTTAATAATCAGTTATTTTGCCAACTACAAAAACTGAAAATATAAAACAGAAATGTAGAAGGATAGGTATACGTTCAGGTTATTTGCTGTTCAAAGATTTTAACACATATTAAAATATTTGAAATGTTTGTGACACCTTTGAAACATTTGGGAATGATTTGAATTCCTTAAACTCTCTTAAAGTATGCAAAATCTGTATGAAATCTTGAAATCTTGAAATTTTTTTTTTTTAGTCTCTGTAGGAAAAATTAATTTTTGTATAAGCATCTGAAAATCAAAAAAGTCTATAAGCTCTGCACATAATTTTTTCCAACATAAAAAAGCCTTCTCATGTTTAAAATGTACGTACGAAAAATTTAAGAATATTTGATCATTAAAAATGACAAGTCGTTGAATTTTTCAAATTAACTCGTTCTTCTTGATCTGATTTTTTCAATGTTTTGGAAGTACATTTTGAACATAGGAAAGTTTTGCAATGCTAAACAAATTATTTATAAATTTTGGAGCTGCTCTATTTCTTTTATTTTTAGGACTCCATAAGAGATTACATTTCTCCTATGTGAACTTAAATAAAAGTTCTGGAAAAATTGTGAAAATTGGAAGTATTATGCAGATTAAGAAACAATAATACGATTCACGATGTTTCAACAGCTCTGCGATGAATGAACTCTTTTATTTTATTTCGAATTAGCCAAACCCTAAGATATTCACGTCATGAGGGACTCGAAAGGAAACTTTTGAGTGCTAAGGCATTTCCGAATTATAAATTTTTTTACATATGTGAATATACAAATATACATACATGATTATACAAACCTGCATACATACATGTATTTCGCAGACGTGAATTATAAAATTAATTGTCTGCTGATGATGTGAGTTTATATGATTCTTATGACTGCCTTTATTATAACTCATTATAAATTAAAATTTCATAAAATTAAAAAATTATCCAGCAGTCAAAGTGATTCAAGTAGGTACGCACTTTCAATTTTTTTAATGTCCCGAAAATTATATTCTAGTAACCAAACGTAGACATAAGACACCACAATATTTTAAAATTCTACTTTAAAATATATCCGAGGCGATACCGAGTAAGGATAAGATTGGAGGAGGAAGCATGTGACGAGACAAACCGAGGAATGGGCCCCTGAAAACGAGATGGAACCGAGGAATGAACGAGGCGAAAACGAGCCTGGCTCGGTATTCCTCGTATCGTACAGCATAACGACGCCAAAGATATAATGGCTAAATCCGAATCCGACCTTAGAACATCGTCGTTTGTACGTATTTCGAGTCGCTCAGTTCAAGCCTGACTTTAGAACTTTTGTAAAGTATGTTTGAATAGCCCTTGCCCAGGGGAAAATGTGCGTTAATGAGCAAAACTGGAGGCTTGACGGAGCTCTTGTTTGTGCACGTAAAAGCTGATGTCTTTTCGTATTTTTAACTGCTGATTTCATTTCTGACAGATGCTTTCTGTAGTCCCTCATATGTTTCCTACCCTAGGGAAAAAAGTGAAAACCAGAGTAAAACTAGAGTTTCCACAGAGGTTACATTTTCGCACTAATCGTCACATCTACGGCAAGTCTCCCAAGATGAATTGTCACATATGCGGCATCTCTCACCAGCGGATAGCCTCCCCAGTGGCATCTCTTTCTCAAGAAAATACTGTAAGTAGTTTTGATGCGGCTGGGTGGAAATGCCGCAGATGTGACATTTCCGAGGTGTGACTTGCCGCAAAGAGACTTGCCGTATGAGAGATGATATGGACCCAAATGGAGCCGCATTATCAAGGACGACGGAAAGACGTCAGCTTTCCGTGCACAAATAAAAGCTCCGTTAAGCCTCATGTTTCATAAATTTTTTCATGAATAAATATAACTTCAACGGAGCCTGAAACTTTCAAAATTTCACAAATTTCCCTAGGCTAGAGGAAAATTTTAGGTTCTAGGGAAAATGCTAAGGCCGAAGACGGACTCAGCAGCTCAAAATCCATAAGGATAGTGTAACATTATCAAATTCGCTCTAACCGCGGATCGATTATCGTTAGATAAAGTGCAAAGTCGTTACAATCATTGCATACAAAAAAAATGTGAAACCCAAAAACACACGTCCAATTATTCGGATTCTAACGAATTCGGATAATTTAGTCGACCGAAGTTTTGATTGTAGTCGTAACAGGAGAATCCTTTGAGAATGGCGTCCCTTTAATGATGCTTATTCTAATTCAAAATTCAGACTCCATTGGCAGGTAGATCATGGAGACCAAGAGAGGCTTCTTCCTCGCAGAGGGTCAAGTAGGAAGGACTGTGGTACCGATACCGGGATCGATATATAAAGTGCATTGGTCCCACGCTATCCCCAATTATTGGCTGATGGCCCGCGCAATCGATCGTATGATCGAATGACTTCGTTAATCATCCCTTAGTTCCACCTGCTTGTCCACTTATGAGACAGAGGCGTATCAATATAAATAATCACTTGTAGCTTTATGATTTTATTCTTGTTATGAAAATAGAACGGACCGTCTCAATAGCCTTGTCACATGTAAAGTTCAGACGACCTGTTTTTTCTGGGCCTGTGTAATGTGCCTCTTCTTCCCCTTTGTGCATAATATACAAGCTTATAACAAAGAAATTACTTTTCAGCAATACTATATAATTTTTAAACTAATAGTTGAATGTACAACCAACAAATACGAATTTATTCGAGGATGATAGAATTATCAAGCTGAAAAACTCAAATTCATTTATCCACAAAATGGTTGCATTTTATACTAAAAACCAGAATAAAGTATCGAACTATTTTTAAAGTTTGTTCAACAACAAACACTTATCCTCTATTTCTTTTCGCAGAGATAAGTTCGCAGTCTAGCGAAGATTGCCCTGACACTCTTCGCCCGGTTCTCCGTCGCTCTTCTCCTTCTCGTCGTATACTGCAGGCTCCTGAGGAGCATACTTTTCGTGCAAGGGGCAGGTCGTCTCCTGGCAGGCCTACTTCTCCTAAAGTACTTGGATACACACTTGGACAACTTGGATACATTCGGCTTATTCCCCACACAAATCAGAATCTGCGATTGGAATTTCGAAGATACGTTTTTCGTGCAGATTATCCCATTAGAGTGCGACCAGGAGCGAGCTATATTCCCGTGCCAAACCGAGAACATATTGTATTATCAGCATCCAATGGAGACATTTTTGCTATATTAGATTATAGCGGCATTCTTCATGGTTTATATACTACAACGGGTGCTAAACCGAGAATTAAAGTGAATATGATAAGCGGCGCAGTTGATAATTTGACCCCAGATGAAGTGCGAGAATGTCCAGTGGGCAAACGTCACACAATCTTCCCCGAAAGTTTCATTAAAGCTTCAGCAAATAACGATTCACTAGAGTCCGAATGGAATCCTAATAGCGGAAGTAACCCTCGTTCTTTTTCTGCTGATCGACAGCATTCACATGAAGCGAATTTTCCTCACGAGCCGCCTCTTCATGCCGAAAACAGGTCCTCTTCTGGGTTGCCGGATTCACCTGAAGTACTTGAATATGCACTTGGACAACTTGGATACATTCGGCTTATTTCCCGCACAAATCAGAACCTACAATTCGAATTTCGAAGATACATTTTCCCTGCTGGTTATCCAATTAGATTGCGAACAGAAAAAAATAGCTATGTTCCCGTGCCAGCCCAAGAACACATTGTTTTATCATTATCCAATGGTGACATTTTTGCAGTATTAGAGCATAGCAGGGTTCTTCGTGGAATATATTCGACAAATCTCGCTCGAATGAGAATAAAGATAAATATGATAAGCGGAGAAGTTGATAATTTGACCCGAGATGAAATACGATATTGCCCAGTAGGCAAAAATCACCCAATCTTCCCCTACAGTTTTATTAAAGCTTTAGCGAATGACGATTCACTACAGTCCGAATGGAATCCTAATAGCGAACGTAACCCTGGTTCTGCTTCATCTGACAGACAAAATTCACCAGACCGGACTACTCTCCAGGAGCACCCTATTCGTGCCGAAGCCAGGTTACCTTCTGGGTGGCCGCCTTCACCTATAGTACTTGGATATGCACTTGGACAACTTGGATACATTCGGCTTATTCCCCGCACTAAACAGAACCTACAATTCGAATTTCGAAGATACGTTTTTCCTGCTGGTAAACCAATTAGGTTGCGAATACAAGCGAGGTATGTTCACGTGCCAAACCAAGAACATATTGTATTATCAGCATCGAATGGAGACATTTTTGCAATATTAGAGCACAGTGGGATTCTTCGTGCAATATATACGACACGTGGGGCTAGACCGAGAATCAAAGTGAATATGATGAGCGGAATTGTTGATAATTTGACGCCAGATGAAATGCGATATTGTCCAGTAGGCGAACGTCACCCAATCTTCCCCCAAAGTTTTATTAAAGCTTCAGCAAAGAACAATTCACTGCAGTCCGAATTGAATCCTAATAGCGAACGTAACCCTGGTTCTCCTTCTGACACACACCATTCACCTAAACGGACTTCACCTCAGGAAACTCCTCGTCGTACCAAGTCCAGGTCCACTACGGGAAGGCCTCTTTCTGTTGAAGTACTTGGATTTGCAATAAAACAACTTGGCCATGCACGGCTTATTTCCTGCGCAAACCAGAACCAACAATTTGAATTGCGAAGACATTTTTTTCCTGCCTGTGAACCAATTCGAATGCGAATAGATCATAAGAACTATGTGCTTGGACCAACCCAAGAATATATTGTACTATCCACATCCAGTGGTGACGTTTTTGCAATATTGGACTATAGTGGGACTCTTCATGGAATATATAGGACAGATGAAAATAGTTCGCGAATAAAAATAAATGTATTAAGCGGCGCAGTTGATAATTTGACTGCAGATGAAATAAGATGTTGTCCAGTAGGAAAAAATCACCCAGTATTCCCAAACAGTTTTATTAAAGCTTTTGCAACTTACGATTCACTAGAGTCAGAATGGAATTCCAATGGAAAACGCTATCCTGCTTCTTCTTCTTGTGCCAAATAAAATGCACCTGCCTGTAGGAAATTGTAAATTGTAAAAAACAAAAGTTTTTGCTGATTGCGATTCAATGCAGAATGTGTATAATTAAATCAATAAAAAAATTGTAAAATGAAATATAATAATCCTTGTCACCTGAAGTAGGACCGGTATCAAATTAAAACAGCAAAACATCATTGTATTTTTTTTCGTCGGATTTTCATTTGAATTGTTATGTTTGAAAATTTTATGTCAAGGTGAATAGTCAACTTTTACGTAAAAGATTATAATTTTTAATAATAAGAACCTGTGAAGGAACTATAATTACTATAATTTGCCGAAGTTTCTAGCTGTGAAATTAATTTTAGTAATTTTTTCAATTTTTGGGCATCGTGATTGCCATCTTATTAAAAAATTCCTCTGGGTTTATTAAGCTGATTCGCTGAATCTAAACATCCTTGACGGTAAAAAGCGATCACTGCTGGATTCGAATTCAAATGGCTACACGTCTGTACGCCGTTACGTCACTTGAATTTGCTCTCTGTCTGCCGTCTACTAAAGATCCAAAATTGTCATACGTCCGGTTCTTCTGAATTTGGTAGAAGCGCTTTTCCGTTGGTGCAGTTTTAAGGGCGACGTCCGTTGGTATTTAATAACAAATAATAGGTCTGTTCGGACTACCATTTGAAGGGGTCGTTCCTGGACCATGTATAACTTTAATTATTTATGAAGTCGCGGCCCAGCTCAGTTCTGTGTCGAGTGCAGACGGGCATGAGAAACTGCGTTTTTTCGGATTCCGTGGTACTGCTTTACGGTGCAAGAAGTATAAAACAACTGTAATGAGAATTTTGAGTGTGACCGACTGAAAGGTACGAATGCGTAGGTGCGGTACGGAATTTTTCCAAGCATTTTGAAAATTTTTATTGGATGTTCATTGTCAAGAGAAAATTTGGAAAGGAACCATAGAGGTAAGCTATATTAGGAATCGTTGACTTCAAAAAATTCTGACTGTCATAAAGTGTCTCAAAGACGCCTTTGAGTCCTTTCATTTAATATTTTTGAATTATAATTTTAATTTGATTGACTTATAATTATTGTTCCCAAGTCAGTTTATTTATTTCAGTGGTTTACAACTGTGATTTATCATCGGTTTCTAATTTCGAAAATATTTCGTAATAGTAAGAAATTGTTAACTAGGCAACGGTAATTCAAATATTATTATTGAGCGTTAATTATTATAGGTCAAATAAGCTGTCTAGATAAATAGATTGCACGGTGTTAGATAAGAAAATGCACCTACCACGACGGTACGTAACAAAGCCACCCTGGAAATTCTTGTTATTGTCCTTGATAACGGGGTCAAAAGGAACAGACCTTTCCCATGCTAGTTGAATTAATTATTTTCTTACCGTAAAATTTCTGAGTTATGTAGAAGGTAATAAACTTATGAGATGACTTTTCGGAACGTCTCACGACTTTAACCATCGGGTCTCGCCGAAGCCGTACTCCACTAACAACGTCAAATGCAGCACCCAAAAGACTCGATCAACCATGTATCATGGTGTGGCTGAACGAACCTTCAAGTAGCAGAGGTACGAGGACAGCCTTTGGCCGAGACTAGCAAGCAGGTCCTCTCAGCTTCAACGGTCCAATCAATGATCTGGACACGAAACTACTAAGGGTCGAAAAGGAAGGAAGCGGAGAGGAACACGGAACTCGTCACTTGTGTCTTGGCTTGGCGACAATGAAGGATGGATCGGAAGAAACAGGAGTACGCTTGATGGCTGCAACGTAGGTATCAAACCTTTTAAATCCTTCAGAACTCGCAGTTTCGGCACTCGATGCCCACGCGGTGTGACATCTCAGACCGCTTGTGATTAAATTCAGTGAAGTGACGTCCGTCCGAAACTCCCTCGACACCTGGAATTTAAGACACGCCCGACTCAAAGCCCGATGTCAGTCAGTTGAGGCGGGCGTCCCATTTCTGCCATGGTCTGTCATTTCTGTCGGAATTTCGATTAAGTCAAAATGATTTCTTTTTACTGTAGCGAGCGTTTTTAGTGTTAAAGTTTAAATAAATAACCATTGTTGTGTTTCTCAAATTAAAAGAAACATTTTTGTTTGTCGTCACTCTCAAAGGAAATTTCTCTCACGCTCGTGTGATCCCACCCATCGTCCTGTCTTGTGTTAAGGAAAAGTGTGTGCTAGTCGACCTGTAAATCGCGACAGGGCCATAACCAGCGGGGCTCGGATAGGGAAACCTATCTGGTTTACTCCGGTATTGTGTCGCAGTTGACAGGTAAGTGGCGGCAGTTTTTTTGTAATCTGGTTTTTCATCCTGGGCCACCCCCGGCCAGGTCTTCGTTAACCGTTTTGTACACTGTAAACCTGGAAACCCCGATTTTGAAATGACGCTCAACATAGAGGGCTGTCAAATGGTGACACGAACAGAGTGAGAGAGAAGAGGGGATCTGAAAGTGACGGTAGAAAGACAGAAACGACCGACTAGGAATATAATATTTCTATTTGCGTGTGTATGACTTGAAATGATTTTCTTCGCTTACCGTATTTGCTTAGCTCTCGCTTGTTAGGACAAGCACCCCCAACCCCTCAACCTCCTACTATAACTTTATTTTCTTGTAAATAAACCAGGTGATGGATATTGGCACACAATACATTGAATGTAGATTACCCCTGTCAAAGGCCGGATCGAATAAGGTCACGTAAATTTCTTCGGCTCGAGCGGCATGAGTTCTGCTAGTTTTTAAAATTTGTTAAGAACATTAGTTTTTGTAAATT
>CAKNWW010228985.1:776-19464 GCA_932074435.1 Andricus kollari
ATTATGTAATAGCTTAAGTAGATTAAGATGCGTTTGCGTTTGCGTTATCGCTCTCTCTCTCTCGCTTGCACACTCGATTTCGATCATTCGCTCGCTCGTTTGCTAACACGTACCAAATTGCGCTTGCGTCCAGAAATGGAAATAAGGATCTAGATATAAGACGTTTTGTAAATAGATGTAAATAAATGTAAATAGTAAGGATAAGTTTTTATAAAATATGTAGATGGAAGGATTGGAAGAAATGGAAGTCATGTAAACCCTCAGGGGACACATTATGAATAAAGAACTACTTAAAATGGTAGAGTAGTTTAAATTTATTTGTTCTGTTATGAAAAATTGTTAATAATGTTTTTCTAGGTAAGTATACGAAAATGGTTTAAATATTTTCAATCGAAAGGTCTATCGAGGTAAGTTTATGCTGTCGAAAACTTCCAGCGGATGAAATGTTCATTAGAATATTTAGAAGTTTTCTGTAAAGTTTCAATTCAATTGAACAAAGTGTTAATAACCTACGAGGGTTTTATTCTCTCGAGCAACGCCGCGAGCACATAAGTGAGAGGCGCCATCTAGGATAGGCACGGCCATCTACAAAAGTTGGAAAATTGTATTTTTCAACATCAATTTCTGTGTTTTTTTGTAATAATATACGGAATTATTTCTAAGATAAAGTATAAATTCGTTAATTTTGGTATGTAGTTCACAGTTTCCCAATAATAATAATAATAATTATCCTCTATTTCTTTCTCCTTCTTTTTTTCTCTTTCTTGTATACTATATCTTTTTTTCTACATATTTTTCTTGGAATGTTTAGTTAACATACACAAAGCCTTTTGCCCTGAACAGAGAAATAGAAAATTTAAAAAAATGTGCACATACAAATTTTCAGAACAGATTTATTACCCTACTGGACAGGTCGACACTTTCAACAATTATAATGAACAAAATCTGATTGATCTTTCATGATTACATCGCCCTCGAGTTGGTATTACTGTCGCTAAAATCAAAGAAATCAAGAGTATAATGCCTTACCTCAGTCCTGAAGGACAAGAGTTCTTTAATGATTATTTTTCGTCAATAAAAATGAAAAATGCTACAAAGAAAGCAGCTAACGACGATAGTTCTTCCGATGACGATGCTGAAGATTAAGCATATAGCGTTTAGTTTCTTTAGAATAAAGTTGTTGTTAAGAATCCTTTATACGGTGCAATATGTTAATGATCTCAAGGATATATTTTTTTAGATTAAGGTGAAGAATTATAAGAATACAATATTCAGTGTAATCTAGCTCAAGCCCTCTATTTAAAAAAAAAATGGTGACGAAAATTAATTCTAACTTCTGTACAAAATTGTATGATCATTATTGTTAATGTAACTAATAATCACATCATTTATACAAATTGATGTTGAAAAATACATTTGTCCAACTTTCCTAGATGGCCGTGCCTACCCAGCTAATAGCCGTCTCTGAATAAGAATATATGTTTGAAAAATTTAAATTGGTAAATGTTATTAAAAATGCCAAGGGGCCCTCCCGCCACCAGCTAGCAGACTTTATGTGCCCTTCTACGATCCGGCGGTTCAATTATATTCACTCATTAGTTCCACTCCGCATTCTGCGCTATTCTTTGTGACAGGCAAGCGACGGATTACTTGTAAACCAAATTGGTAATCCGCTCTTGATGTGTGTCTGATTTCCGCCGTCATCCTTGAGTTTATTCGTCCACTCAATGTGGACATTTCGCCGGTTCGTCGTCGTGTTTCCATTTAAATTATTATTTGCAGCACCCCGAACTCAAGGGTGTTCGGGGTGCTGAAAATAATTTAGATGGAAACACGACGACGAACCGGCAAAACGCAAGCATTGAGTGGACGAATCAACTCAAAGCTTTATGGCGCGTATTCATACTATCTGGTGCCAAAAACACCCAGAGCTTCAGCAAGTTTCGATTCAATCGTTGCGAAATCAATGTGCCTACCTCTGGAAGAATGGATATGTACGCAGAGCGCTTCCAAACCGCTGCTTTATCAAGCTGCAGCCGAAGATGAGGAAGCGACATTAAGACCAACCGCGGAAAGCAGGCACCTTCTGAGAGATGATCACGATTTCAAGACAAGAAGGAACATTAACATGCAAGTTCCTCCTAAGCCCCAATATCTGGCTGAAATGGATTCCTCCCTTCATGGAAAAATCTCGTCAAGTCCGATCTCTGGAGCATCAATTACTCAGTTTATGGTGCTGCGAGAGCTTTGGCTGACTCAACTCGAAGGCTCAAATCGACGATGGATCAAAAGACCAAAAGACGCTTGCATCAACTGAACAAGAAGATTGGATGGGCAAGACAGAATGCGTCCCATGTTCAATGTGTGATTGACTACATAACATCTGATAGACCGTTCACGGAAAGGGTTCGAAAGTTGGCCTAAGAACTGAGCATCTTGAATCACACACTAAACAAGTCGAAGCTGCTGACAATCAAGCAGCATATTGTTGACAAAATACGGCTGTTATTTGACGCAAGGAGGAGAATGCAGAAGAGAGAGAGATGTATCAGGGAGAATCAAAAGTTTCTCGCTGTCCCATCTCGCCTGTACAGTGATCACCCTGTTTCTGTCAAAAATCCACCCAAGCCCAATGAGGTAGAGACTTTTTGCAGAGAAGTATATAAGATCCCGAAAACACTAAAGTTGAAAAAAGATTCTGACAATATAATCCGCTTCAAGGAATTTTGCGACAACCTCATAAAATCTGAGGAGGATTGTCCATCAATCACTGCCGAAAAGGTGAAAAAAGCACTTAGAGGCACGAAGAACTTTTCCGGTGCTGGACCAGATTGTATCAAGAACTTCTGGTGGAAGAAGTTTACTTCTACACACCAACATTTGGCCCGCATATTCACCTCATATTTAAAGTCGGAGACGCCCATTCCGCTCTACTCAGACAACGCGACCAACTTTGTAGGAGCAGATACTGAGTTGAAGGTACTTCAAAGCTTGATAAATTCAAACAAGCATAACAAAATTAAATCTAAAAAGTCTAACTACACAATAGAACTCAATTTCCTAATCTTTCCTCAAATTACTGGTAACCTTCCTTCTGCTCCACTCACGAAAGTAATCCTAAAAATCCCTTGTCACATAAAGCTGTCAGATCCGGACTTCTACAAGCCAGCAAAAATTGACGCTTTTGCGTCAATTTGTGGATGCCATCGCATCCACAGATCCAGTTTCATTTTTTGCATATGCCGCCACGTCGACAATCGATTTGTTGGCGCTTGAGAAAAATCAGAAGCTGGTATGGTGAGTAACGGTTGTCCTATTAAGAAGTGCCCCGGTGTCAAAGCTCGCAAATCGTTTGGATCAGACGACATGGGTGTAAGCGGGCGAGAATGAAGGAACGCCTCTATTTCACACAGGTATGTGGCCAAGTCTTTATAGGTGAATAAAGTTTCACCTATTGTTCTCCGCTGATGATGTTTCAGAGACTTCACTGCTGCTTCCCATATTCCACCAAAATGTGGAGTACGGGGTGGAATAAAATTCCACTCGATTTCTTGTTCTGATAAAGATTCCTTAATTTTGTTGTTATGCTTTTTTGAATTTATCAAGCTGTGAAGTGCCTTCAACTCATTATCTGCTCCGACAAAGTTGGTCGCGTTGTCTGAGTAGAGAGCTTTTGCTTTCCCTCGTCTTGAAAAAAATCTTATCAATGCACCGAGAAACGCTTCTATCGTCAGATCACCGACCAAATCTATGTGAATTGCTTTTGTTGCTAGGCGGTCAAATACCGCAGAATAAACCTTTATTGTGGCTCTATTTTTATAACGCTTCTCCTTGATATAAAAAAAAACCGCAGTAATCGATTCCAGTGTTTTCAAAGGGACGGCTAGCAGTAAGCCTAACCTTAGGAAGGTCGTTCATTACATAGGATAATCCTTTGGGCTTTGCCCGGCAACATTTAATGCAAGCGTGTATAATTCTTCTGACAACGGCTCTGCCATCGATAATTCAATAATTTTGTCTGATACCATACAGAGTAGCGTTGGAACCCGCATGGATAGTTTTTTCATAAGTTCTCGAACTAGAAGATCAGTTATAGGGTGGGTTTTGGGAAGTAGGATGGGATGCATTTATTCATATTCGACATCAGATTTCTTAATTGTGCCTCCTACTCTCAAGCTTCCATCCTCCATGAATGGGCTCAACGTTAAAACCTTCGAACGTTTGGGAAGCTCCTTATCTGTTGTTAAAGACTGGATTTCCTCTTGCATTTTTTCACGCTGTACGAGTTGAAAAATCCGTTTCCATGCATCTCGGCGCTCATCAATTATAGAACCGGAATTACATGACCGCTTACATGCATTCCTGATGAAGCGCAAGCAATACGCAACGATGATATTCATCAAGACGGTAATCCTCTTTTTTCAGGAACCTCCACCCTCTGCAACGAGAGGTTTGGCCACGCTGATTGAGACTGACTAAGCCAAGCTGGCCCGTTCTTCCAGAGTTGATTGTTGAGAAAGTCCCGCGAAAAGTCCTCTTGAAATGAAATCAGCGGGATTCTCCTTGGTTGGAACGTGCTTCCATTCTATTGCATTAGTCAATTCCTGAATTTCGCTAATCATTTTAGCGACGAAGGTCTTCAAAACATGAGGGGAGGTGTTCATCCAATTCAGTACTATGGTGTAGTCAGACCAAAATTGTGTTTTGTCAAAGTTCAGTTTCAATGATTCCTTGACGACCTTGAATAATTTGACTAAAAGAACTGCAGCACACAATTCCAGTCGTGGAATTGCGACATTCCTGACAGGAGCAACTCGAGATTTTGCACACAAGAGCATTGAGTGATGTCCTTTCTCATTTGATGAACGTACGTATATATAGGCGCCATACGCCGTCTCACTGGCATGAGCAAATCCGTGAAGCTGAAGATTCTGAGTGTATGTAACCGTGACTGCTCTCGGAATGATCCAATGGTTTATTACTTCCAGCTGATCTCGATATTCCTTCCATGAGGACGCTGAATCAATGGGCACTGGATCGTCCCATCCCAGGTTGAGTTTCCAGAGGTCCTGCAATTTAATATTGGCCAAGACGATGATTGGAGCCAAGAGTCCTAAAGGATCGTACAATCGAGCAATCTGTGACAGCATAGTCCTCTTCGAAGTAGGTTTCTCTTCCAGATCCATATTGACGTCAAAGTTCAGCGTATGCTCTGTACAATTCCAAACATACTCCCAGGGCTTTCATAGTCCCATTCTGACATATACGACGATTTTTTGCAATACAATAAAAAAGTAGACTGTTCTGCAGCAGGTGAAACAAAAGGCGCAAATTCTATACAATAGTAAATATTGTATAGAATGCTTTCATATTTTATTACGTGCTGCAACTCGAAGCTACTTCTCTATGCGGACTGACCCGAACTTGATTCCATATTGTATGGAGCAGTCAATATATCTCATAAATGAACAGTTTAAAAATTATCAAAACCAAGCACAATAGGAGCCCTCCTGTAGCAGGGTAAAAATCTGCATACACATGTTTTTTTAAGTTAATTATAAATAGCCTAAATCCGAATATTCAGCACTAACTGGAATAAAAAGAAATGTAGGTACCTTTATGAAAGGCGATCAATTATATATTAATTTGTCAGTTTTTCGGCAACTTTAATTTTTTATTTTCTATTCTAACTTTTCAGTTTTATGTGAAGAAATTAAGTTTTTGTAGGTTTTTTATACTGTTAAATTCATTATTAGTAAAGAAAGTCGAGTTGCTTTTGATTCTGGATTTCTATCTTATTTTAGTTTTCAGCTAATTTTAGTGTAGGATATATGTACATACGTCTAGACTTTAAATAAGTCGAAAACTTTGAGTGTATTCGCCTTATCGCGGGGTGATTCGCTACAACTGTTTTTTATCGTTTTAAAGACATATTTTGACATTTACGACTAAGGAACCTTGTTAAGACGTTATAATTATGTTGGTAAATGTGGTGCCCATTTGGTGGTTTGGTGCCTCTTTGGCAAGCTCAGATCTGCCCCTGCACATGTATTAAAATATTTTAAGGGAAACTTAAAATCTGATGATTTTTCAGGTGTTTTCCTTGGAGACATTGCATTGCCCAACATAAAATATGAAACAGAGTGGCGCCAACTGAAGTTCAATAAAAGCGATCTCGAGGAAATCAAAAAATATAGGGATGAAGTGCCGAAAGAAGGTTTACAAGTTGAAGAAGAGGGTTTGACTGGTAAGTGAGTTGTAAAAATCTAAAACTGTTGACATTTGTTTACTTCTTTTTTTGTAAGATCCATTTTTTCAAGACTTTAGGTAAACTGATTTTTACACAGAGATATTACAATTCGAAAACGAAAATGACACGTTCAAGGAAAACAGTGGAGAAAAAGAAACTTTGTTCTCTATTCAAAAATCTAAGCCGATTATCATGGATCGTAATCAATATAGAATTGGCGATACTTTTACTTTTGAAGCAACTAGTGGGGACAGTGTACCTGAGGTGAAAGACGATGGAATAGATATCAGGTAATGCAGATTATGAAACTACCGTGACATGAGTGTAATAATTTTGCGGATCTGATCCTTCCTTGATTGGACCGTCTAATCTAATTAAACCATACTAATTACAAGTATAACATTGACGTACGTACAAGCAATTGATTAAAAGACGGAATAGGGCAATAATCAGGTGCTATTTTATTTTTTTTCGACTTTTAGCTCCTTGTAAGAAATATTTTTCCGGCACATGCAGGAACAAATATTGTATAGGTCGCACGCGTAAAATCGTTTCAGTTCGGATATTTTATTTACTGAAAATTCATGAACTTCTAATACATTTTTCTCATATCCAAGACCTTGACATTTCTATCAGGCAAATATAACTCTACTCGTACGATATTTAGACTAAAAGAGACAACGTTGGCAAGCAGAAAGGAATTTTCAGCAAAAAATCACAATTTTAAAGAATCTATGGAAACCTTACGAACTACCACGGTCAAAAGGGAAACTGATGATAACTGGCAAAGTAGAAATAATTTAAATTTCATTGTATCTCAAGATATACAAATAGAAAATTACGATACTCATGAGGTAACGCATGGCATTAATTCAGCCGTCTCGATATTGGAAAGTCCACAGCATGAAGACAGGCGACCAAGGCGCCACCACCATGAAAGGTATACGTTTAATTCCAATTTTCAAAATTGTATTTGTCTTTTTTTTGTATTTATATTTTCCGCGTCACTGGTGCATCTTCTTTATTTTATAGAAAGTTTCTGTTGATTTCGCAACCTCTACAAATTAGTTTATATTACTTTCGCACTATTCTTTATCTGAGTCAGGCACATCTTACGCAACATGCCCCATATTTCTACCGAATCCACACACAAACGGCTGCGCTCGTCTTTCAAAATATCTGTACTAGTATTCACCTACAATATTTTTGTAGTACACAAGGAAAATCGCAGTAAAACCCGTGTATAGTACAGCGAACTTAAGTTTGACCTGACGCCGCAGCGAATCGTACCTGGGTATGCAATTTTTGGACAGTCGCTCTTAAATAACTAAAGCTTTCTTAAAAACTGTACTTTTTGCGAAGCTAGTTAACGGATCCACCGAGGCTCAAACTCTCGTCCTGCCAGCATTGAAGTTTAGGGGTCAGATTACTGATGCTGTTTAATTAAAATTCTGCACCAAAACTAAACTTTTGATGGATTTATAATACTCTGTTTGAATTCCAAAGTTTCAAAAAGAAGAAATCCTGAAAACAATTTTAAGATTTTTATTTGCGGTGAAGACCACATGACTAGAAGATTGGAAGGTTAGGAATTTACTGAGGCTAGTAAGTAAAAGTTCATGATTAACAAAAAAATTTTGTAATAATTATTAGTGCACTTTGGTTAAATTTAAAATTAGTTGGATACTTGCGTAGCATATAAATCGCGGATCACGATTATAAAAGAAGATTAGATTTGTAGTGCACGAAACCACATGTGTGGACATTTCAAGTTAGAAGAGAACGCACGACACTGGCGCAGTGGTTCGAATCAAGGCTGTGTTCCAATCGATACTCCGCTGACCCTTCTTGGTCCACCAAATAAATCTCAGTCTTTTTCAACATGATTCCGGCACTTTAAATGATTCTGTCCGCAATTCGCAATCATTCAAAATGTATCCGGTGTTAAGGCACAATCATCCCCAACGAATAAGCATGTTATCCTAACAGATGATTAATAGGGGCTTTCTCGGGTACAGGTGGATGAATTTTGAATCCCCTTGATTCTGAATTCGAACCAGGACAAATAACAGGCAATTCACTAGTCAGCTGTACCAGTTGTACTAGTTCTCATGAACAACCCCATTTTTAAATAAATTCCAGATTACAAAGACAAAAAAATCACGGACAACAAAGAATGGATCACCTGCTGCTCCGATCAACATCCACTATAAACTCTGCAGAAACTTCAGGTGAGACCATATCGCTTCATGATAAACGATTACGGTCAATTGAGTTCTATGATCAGCACAAATCGAAGTATTCGGAGAATGGGCGCAGTACAACGAGATATTCACTTAGACCCTCTAGGACTAGAAGAGCTGCTACGGCTCGCAGAGAACGCGTATGGGATCATGGAGTCATTCCTTACGAGATCGACGGAAATTTCTCCGGTGCCCACAAAGCTCTATTCAAGCAAGCGATGCGGCACTGGGAGAACTTCACTTGCGTTAAATTTGTCGAAAGAGTTCCCAGAGAACATCCAAACTACATAGTTTTTACAGAAAGATCTTGTGGGTAAGTTTCCAACAATTTTAAAATAAAGCAAAAACTTATTTATGCATCGATTATATCGCAAGATAATAAATTTAAGAAGTTGAATTAATTTTAACGCCTTTGCTATTCAACACTCAGCATAAAAATGATTCGAAGTTAGGTACCTAAATTCTTGAACTAAAAAATTTCGACTGGAACTCATGTCAATAGTCTAGGGAAGTAAATCCCCCCAAAATGTAAACTATATTTAAGCTTTATCCACTCCTGTTATTTAAGGGTATCTTTCTGTCAAAAAATTCATCTAAACGACCAAAATCATTAATCCAACAGGTGTTGTTCTTTTGTCGGCAAAAGAGGGAATGGTCCTCAAGCTATCAGCATCGGCAAAAATTGCGACAAGTTCGGAATAGTCGTTCACGAACTCGGGCATGTGGTTGGTTTTTGGCATGAACACACCAGGCCTGACAGAGATCGACATGTACAAATAATCAGAGATAACATCATGAGCGGTGAGTTTTGAAAAAATAAAAAATAAATCTGACGGTCGTTCAAAATTAATATAAACACCTTTAGAAGAGACCCACTGTGCACGGAGAAATGAGTCCTCTTTTGGACGTTCTAAACAGGCGTCCAAAAGAAGACACGTTTGACGTGCAAATTAAATGAGGCGCATTTGAAATTCGGATAAGTCACCCAGTGAAAAACGTTGAATTAAGATAACACAAAATCGAATTAAAATTGAGTTTTGTTTTTTTACAAAAGACATATTTTTAAAAGACATTAGCGTGTTTTTTATGCAACTCTGACATTCAATTTTGCAGTAAACAGGGCGCTTTTCTGACAAGAGAGTGGCGAAAGCACCGCGATCTGTATATTTATGTTACCAGTTACCCTTCGAGTTCCCTTTGAATTGGAAATCAGAGTTTGGATAATATCAGGCTAATATATTAAAGAATATATGTCTATTGTCAAAAACCGCACGCACGTATATGGAAAACTTTATTTTTCATAAATATACTGATCTCTACTCTCAAATATTTATAAATTCCATAAACTTCACCAAATGGAACCCGCCTAGATAACAATGTAGGACGGATATAAAAATATGAAACAACATTTCAAGCATATAAAAAATGATATTGCGCTGAAATAAAATGTATTAACAAAATATATAAACATTATACAAATGGACCAGATCCAAATATAATTTTATTATATTAAAATTTATCTAATAGTTACACTGCTATTTATGGGGTCTTAGAATAGGAAGCGCACTGGTGTTTCCGAAGGATGATTTCGCACGGAGCACGGATCCGGGGTCGACTTTGAACCGTTACGTCAAGTTTGTAAGCAAAAGAGGGTTGAAAGCCCTAAAAATATAGTTTTTTATAATTTTTTAAATATCGTAGAGGACTAAACCGATGGGCCAGAGCGTTCAAGAATATCTTAACTTAAAGCTTGAAGTTTCTGCTTTATAACTAGCATATCGATAACTATATCATATGTAACCATAGAGCTCGAGGTCGGTTTATGTCTAGGGGAAAAGGAGCCCCCGCAGGCACAAAGTGCAGAATATAGCAGATGGGAAAATTAAAGAAAATGTGAACATTTTATGTGCAATCAGTTTATATGTCGAATCAGGATTGCCTATAGGAATACCAAAAAACCTCCCCTACAAAATAATCGCGTAACGCTCCATGTGCGTGTCTTATGAGTCGCACAACGTTACTCGCGCACCGTGCCAGTAATGTACGTAACAGCATTGCATTAAAATATCCAATTCGGAAATTTCAAGAAATATAAAGTAAGAGTGAAATGTCTTTCATTCTGATAGGGTTTATATGCCAGTGTGTTGGGTAAGTTGCTTTTTTATACATATGTCGTTATAGTTACGTTACTTTTTGAAAAAGTAGCTCTTTACAGTTACAATGACTAAAACATGTAGCTTAAAGTTTCCTTAACGGTTACTTTAAATATGACCCCCACCCCTCACCACCTTACTTTTCGTAACTATAAAAAAGATAAAGGTAAAATAAAATGTTTGGAATTGTAACGCCACTTTCGACGCTGCTTTATATGTTAAATTCGCGATTTCGGGTTTTTTTTTTATTTTAAACAGTACATTTGTTATCAGCAACTACTGAACAGCTCGACTAGAATGACTATGGGTGGCGCTACCATACAACGTAACGGGTCAACTCGGTGGACCACATTTTCCGGACTATGGCTAGCTATAGTCCGGAATTGACTCGATTTTAAGAAAACAATTTCAAAAAATTGCCAGTATATAAGATTATAATGCACTGAACGACATTATATCTATATTAGTTCATATAAATATTGTGAATAGTATTTCAAATAACTTAATAGCAAAAAATTTCACACCGCTAACCATTAGAATGACTATGACAAAACATTTAAATACCGCAATCGTATGCATTCGTAATTAGCGAGGAGGTAGACACTCGTAAATAAAGCGTACGGAGTAATCCCTATTACACATATGACAACTATTACACAAATATTACAAAGTATTACGCGGTTATTACGGTGATATAATTGAAAAGTATAATAACAATGGAATTGAATAAAACTCTAAAATAGGTCAATTTTAGGGAAATACAGTTTAAGTTTTGAAAAAGAAGACAAAGGCCACGAAAACTTCCAGACTAATGGATTTCATTACTCAATGAAAAATTTAAAAAAATTTCCCCCAAAATTGCATTCCTAAAGGCCTGAACAACATATTGGTAATGCCATGTCCCGCAAGAGAAATTCGGCACATTTATAAAGACTTAGAATAACATTTCTTGTCTTAAAACAAGTGTAAAGAAACTTGGCATGTACCTACCGTTGAGAATGGCAACCATATACATGAGACTTCCATCTACGACTTCTAAGTCACGCCCTTATCCACGAGCGAGACATATCCGTCTTGAAATTGAATTCAAGTCAATCGAAGTCCAACTCAAGTCACAATATTTGTACTCGGGAATGACCGCAATAGTTTTTTCCAACTCCGTACCCTCCCCTTATAAGTTATTATAATTATTTTTTTTAACTTGTTCTCGGGTGAACCCGGTTTTTTTTATCATGAGCCACGGACTAAGTCAAGTATCTGATGAGATGAGAATGTTATAAATTAATTTAATACGATGTTTGAAATCGTTTGCGATGATGCTGTAGTAAATACACAATCAGGAACACGGTGTAGTTTGCAGTTCGTCTTTTACCGCTTTTATGCTTACACAGCGGCCGCGAGCGTTGGAGTTGGCAATAGTTGCCTCTGGATGCTTTCTTATAGCTACCATCTGCCACTCGATCGGTTTTTAGTCTCTTGCTTCCTGATGGTCTAGTAACCCTAGCATTTTTATCAGAATGCTTAGTAATATGTAGAAGCGCAGCGAGAAGCATTAAAATGATGCTAGGTCACTAATTGGTTGAAAGTGACGAAACCGAACAATCATCATTCACCTCCCTAGCCTCTACACCTATCCCCCAAACCCTTTCTATTGTAATTATTTAATTAATTTAAGCATGGTATTTTATTAAGAGGGGCTTTTTATGTATTGAAGAAGTCATTTTACTTAAAAGTACTTACTGAAATTGATCTTTATTGTACTGGGAATTCATATTCTTGTGATGTAAGTTTCATGGAAGGCAATCAAACATTTGTCATTGAGTAGTTTTTCCACACTAGTGGTATTAATTATAATAAATGCGAAACACAAAACTTATATTACACAAATAAAAGTATTAGAAGCACAATACAGATTTACTAATGTAAACAATTTTTGTCACAGAACTTTCTACAAAACACTTAAAAAATGTTGTCTTTTTGTCTCTTGACAGGCTGCATTCTTCTCCGATTGAGGACTAACTGTTGTCAGCTGGAGCACTCCTCCGTTGGTGTTTATGTGAACTATGTTTAGAATTGGTGTGAACTGAAACTGCGACAGAACTTCGAGCAATATTAAATGGCATTGAACCTAATCGATTATACAAATTTCCTTAATAGCATTACCATGACGTCAGTTTATTGCCTTCAAATTTGTGCGCATTCAAAATGATTGAAATGAGACGAGTTTTATACCATAAAGAGCATTCAATGTCATTTCGGAAAAAATTCAATTGGTACGCATTTAAAAGCATTGAAATTTCCGTTTTATTTAAATGCCTTTCTGTGCATTCCAGTCAACTCCTTCTTACCGGGAAGTTTCTTACAATGCGACAGGTGTTAAATAAAACCGCCTTCTGAGCTGCTGCCAGTAACCTACTGACTACTAAATGTTCAAGGTGTTTAGTGCATCTTGCGCGCACATTGCCTGTAGCCAAATCCGCACTAGGATGAATAGTGGTAAGTTTCACATTTCTTCATATTGTCTTTACTTCATGTCTTAGCTCGCTATACTTATGGATTTTCGTTGTATAGGTTGCCAGCAAATTCCGGTTAAGTGGACAAGCAATGTCGATGATGTAAACTCTTCCACCTCTTTTCTCACGTATCACGATGTCAGATAGATTGGCTAGTTTATAATGATCCGCCTGGGTAGCAACATCCCAATATAATATGTAATCTTCGTTTTCTAAAACGGGCACTGGAATGTATCCATAGAAAGGCATCCATTCTGTTAAGAGTCCTAGGTTATCTGTGCGTATATTTTTTCTGAGCCATTACGCGACAACCATCAATAATATGCTCGATGGATTCGTTGGTATGTGTACATAATCGGCACTGGCCAAGGACGTCTTGACGTAAGACGTGCTTGCCGTAATTTTTGGTGCTGACAACCCTGTCCTGAATTGCAATGACGAATTCTCCCATTTCTGGAAACAGGACATCCTTTTTCAGCCAAATATTGGATGCCTCGCTATCCACTTCATGTTGTTCTAACGTTTTGGGGTGCTCGCCGTGGATGGCATTTGTCTGCAGTGCGTTTCTAATCCCTTTGTTGTTTTTCCCTGATATTCAAGGCCTCCTCTGAGCTCAAATTCAAGGGCGTGTAATCGAGATCCGCTGTACGGATAGTGTTGTAAAGCGTAATATCTCGCTTGCTGTTAAAATAGTCTCGCAACTGTATAACTTGTTACTTACACAGTTTCTTGACATCTACAACGCCTCTACCTCCTCTATGTCGTGGTAGAACTACCCGTTCAATTGCCGAATTACTGTGGTGCATTCGGTGCTTCATCATTTCTACGTGGACAATTCTGTTTAACCTTTCAAAGTGGATGTTGAACCATTTGATGAGCCCAAAGGTGTACGTGAGGACAGGGATGGCATGGGTGTTGATTGCCCAGATCTTGTTTGCCGAGTAAAGAGAACTCTTCAGAATCAATGTTAGTCTTTACTGAAGGCAGTTGAAAGACTTTTCTTAACTGTATCCATGTATAGAAGATGAGTCAGTTGATGACCATCCTCATTATCGTGTATTTTAAACCCATTAGACATGTTATTTAGTGTTTTGCTCAATGGGTTCAGCGCTAAACAGACCCATAATGCACTGAAGGTGTCTCCTTGAAATATACCCATCGTAATGCGTATTGATCTAGTTATCTTTGGTTGTCCAGAATCAAAATACTTAACTCCTCTACCCCAAAACATCATCGCACGACTTAGAAAGTCGATGATACGTGGACAGATTTTGTACATTTTTAAGACTTTAATCAAATAGTTACGTGGTATTGAAGGAAACGCTTGCTTGTAGTCAATGTACGCCATGTGCAAGTTCCTTTTATGTCTACGAGCTTGCGTCATCGTGGCAACAGCGTCTATGATGACTAAATCTTTACTGCCCCGCGAATTTTTACAAGATCCTTTCTGTTTTTCTGTAAGGATGTTATTCTTGTTGCAGTAAGAGTATACCTTACCTGCAATGATAGATGTAAGGCATTTAAAAATTGTTGTAAGGCAGGCTATCGGTCGAGATTCATATGGATTTTGAGTGTCTGGTTGTATAGGCAACATATACGTAGTACCTTTGAACTTAAATCCTGGCATCAGATCTGGGTATTTCATGATCTTCTGAAAACTCCTTGCCAACGCAGGATGCACAGTCGTCAGAAACTTGTACCAAAAATTGTCACGCAGCTTCTTGGCGTAAGCTGAGTTGTAGGTGGCGCTGGGGGCATGTAAACCTAAATTTGGCAACAAAGACATGACAGATGTACAGGTAGGCTCTGTTTTTTACCATTCTTATTTAAACGGAAGTATTTTGACAAATGATTTTAATTCTAAATTATGGGGAAAATTAAGAAGCAAAAAGACGCCCCAAAAGAAAAGAAAATCAAGAACATGGGAATAGTGGGGGGAAAAAGCGGAAACCAGGTGTATAGCTGCGGGATGTACTTCGGGTTATGATTCTAATCTTAGGAAAGTTAGTGTTTTTCTTGTGCCAAAAGGTGATGAAAATGTCAAACTATGGCTGAAAGCAATACGACGCGACGATATAATTTTAAAACCGGCTCATAAAGTGTGTCAGTTACATTTTGCTCCGAAAGATATTTTGTTGCAACGAGAAGTAAAAGCAGCTGATGGAAAAACTGTCCTCCGAGTAGTAAATTTATTGTATTTATTTTTTATTTAAAAACTTATACAATTTATTTTCTTTAGTTACTTTTTTCCCCATAAACTTATTTTAAAGTAAACTAAATATTGTATTTCTAATTTCACTTATTAATTGGATTGAGATTTTAAGTATGTATTTTATACGCGGAGTTTATTTTTACTTATATATTTTGTCAATTCAAATTGAACAAATATATAAATAAAAATAGACACTACATATTTAGCCTCTAAATGAAATTTAATAATAAAATTAGAAATACAATATTTAGTTTACTTTAAAAATGATTTTAAAATTTAAAAAAACTTAATATTGTATTAAGAATTTTATTATCAAATTCGATTAAGAGGCTGAATACGTAGCGTCAATTTAAATTGAAAAAATATATAAGTAAAATAGGACACGTATTCAGCCTCTAAATCCAATTTAATAATAAAATTAGAAAAATCCAATACTTACTTTTTTTAAAATTTAAAATCATTTTAAAGGAAACTAAATATTGCATTTATAATTTTATTATTCAATTTCATTTAGAGGCTGAATATTTAGTGTCTATTTTTATTTATATATTTGTTCAATTTGAATTGACAAAATATATAAGTAAAAATAAACTCCGTGTATAAAATACATACTTAAACTCTAAATCCAATTAAAAAATACAATGAGAAACACAATATTTAGTTTACTTCAAAATAAATTTATGGGAAAAAGGAAACTAAGCAAAATAAATTGTGTAAGTTTTTAGATAAAAAATAAATACAATAAACTTACTACTCGGAGGAGGCAAATACTGCATATGTAGCCCTAGTTCTGCGGCCAAACGTTCTATCGGCTGTAACAGCTGCACAATACACAAGCTCTTGCACCTTTAATGCAATTAGTATTGCATTCACACGCATAGGTAAAACCGTGTTGTTTAAGAGTTCATGTATACCTCTGGCTTAAGATGTTTACAACAGAAGGAATTTTCGCTAGAGATGGATATTAGAAAAGTCTGCATAGGGCTGTCCCGGTATGTATCATCAGTCACGGACGCATTTTTGTAATGCAATCATATGATCCGATAAAAACAGTATGCTTAATTTGACATATTGGGCAAAGCATTGTTTTCACCCATCATCCACGGATTGGGTTGCAGCCAGGTGGATGATGGGGGTTATTATTATTTTTTTATTATTTTTACAAAGTGGGCAGGGGAATGTAAGTCCCATAGCACTGAGGTTATCTAATGCAGCCTATTGTACTGTACTCGTGGATAAACCTCCCGTGAAACAAAGGCCTATTTTCGGTAGCTTTAGCCTCGCTTATGGGGCTAATTAAAGTCCCATTCCCACTCAAGGTGCTACACTCAAATTTACTGCGTATGGTTCCAATCAAACAGAGGCCTATTCTCGGAACCTGTAGCATGGTTTTAGGGACTAATTAAAGTCCCATTTCCAGCTGTACTACTCAAGATGCTAGGACTCCACTTCACCGGATAAGATCATGTGCAAATTTTTCTTCACTAAGGTAGGTTTATCACAGAATGAATATTATTTACACCAGTGATGACGCGCGAATGCCTCTGTATTTATTAGAAGTACTCGAATTTGCCTGAAGCTTTGGCCAAGGGAAAGAAAAATTGCAGAAAACCACCTCCCGATTTAATTTGGATTCTCAGCAGTCGAGTTTGAAGGCAGATATTCGACCTAGGACATCGAAATGCACTCAAACATCCTCGGTGTCAAACCTCCCGCTCGACATTAGTTAAAACGCAGCGAATACACAACCTGGTCGTACGTCGTATATGGTCACCCATCCGAGTGCTATTGCGCTCGAAATGGCTTGACATATTGACTCTTCCCGAGTTGAGATTCACAGCGTAGCTAAAGCCGTCGGGTCCCTTGAAAGTTACTAGGGAACTAATTTCGTTTGCGCAGTTCGAGAAAGGCAGTTCAAGTCGAGGGGTAAACCACTCTCAAATCAGTGAGAAAACGTTCAGCGTTATATGGACGTTGTGCTCTTATTTTTCAATATCAGTGACGCTAAAGTAACTAAAATAAGGAATTGGTCTTATGAGCCTGTTAGAATGACATCAATGCAATAGCTGATCGTTATGTGTAACGTCGGAGTTGCTTTACCTTTCTTGTAAGCTAGCGATAAGTTCGTCGTCGCTAGCGGCGCTAGAAGCGCCTAGTCCGATAGCTTCTCGGATGATTTTTTTCTTACCAACGAAGAGCCATCCCTTACAGGTATGTTGATACCTGGATGTTGACGCTAATAGAATCTTTCTTATTCCGTATGCCCATGTTATACACAAACGGTTTATTTTTGTCGAGCACTGGGTTGACGGAGTGGGGTACAATCGGAAATCGAGGTTCAAAATGTCCATTTTTTTAATTTTGTAAGCGAAAAGGAATCGTTTTTTCTTCTGACCTTGCTGAAATTATATTGCCAATGACGTTTTCTAAAAAAATTTAGCCACGCATTAATATTTGCTTATTTTATAAACAAATTATATCAATAAATTCACAAAGGCGTTTTTAAGCGTCGCACGCATGCGAGTACTGTGCATAGCACGATTGTTAACTGGGATACTGATGTATTGCGACGCGTTGATCATGAACATGATAATAAAAATACCTGTAAGTACTTTTTTGAAGCATCATTTGAGAGTTTTTTTGTTAGTTTTTGGCTTTTGACGCTTCGAATGGAACTTTCTATGTGTGTATATATATATATACATATACAGATAAACCTCTACTAACGGAAACCCCTCTTTACAGACACTTTTCATGAGTCCCCGACTTAAGGTATAGGAAATCCCATGTTAAGCTACCTCTCCCTAACGGACACTCTCTATAACGGACACGGACACTTTTGTTGACCCTCAAGATATGAATTTACCTCTACGAGACGGACAGTTTCAATGCAGCCTGCCTCATTATCTTGATGTTAGACATAGGGGTGGGGATAAACGTGACCATATCGTCACTAGGTCTGTCAAACAGTTAAGATTTCTCTAGTGTTTACCGCCAAGATATGAATTAACCTTTACGAGACGGAAAGTCCCAATGCAACCTGACTCATTAGCTCAAGAGCGGACATAGGGGTGGGGTATAAACGTAACCATCTTAATTTGAATTTAAATAAAAATGTACATCAATTAATAACATGCTTCCCGTGCTTTATTTCACTTAACAGTATTCATTATTTAGAAATCAATATATTTTATTCATTTATTTCATTTATTCCTGCATTTATTTATTAATTTATTGTATTTCATCATTTATTTTATATTAAATGCTTCACGTGCTTTATTTCACCTAACAGTATTCATTATTTATAAATCTATTTA
>CAKNWW010229045.1:551-12789 GCA_932074435.1 Andricus kollari
TATATATATATATATATATATATATATATATATATGTATGTATAGGTATAGGTATGACTGATCAATTCGTCATTGCTTCAATCGACTGTCTACCTATACTTAATATCCTGTAGATTCCAACCGTTACAACTGTGACTAGTTTTCCTTCGACTACACATTGTGACTATCCCGTCGAAGAAGAATGTATTCCAGAGCTAATAGCCACATATGTAGGTCCAGAATATCCAACAGCCTCTTGATTACCTGATCCATCCTTGTCAATAACTATTCGAAGTTTCAAGGGAATCAGCCATGCATGGTATTAATCTTAAATAAGTATAGCTTCGGCTAATATTGTATCCAAAATCGGAATTAAGAATGGTAGTCAACTGATATAGAGTTTTTACACATCTAATGTTCTCTAAGCGTCTTCTTTTATCTGCTGCTCATCCATGGATAGGTATATTAACAATAACCTTCAGCAATTCTGGCTGATATTCCCCGATTCTGGGATGTCCTTTTTTTCTCAATTTATTGTTCTTACACTAAGTGGGATTTTCAGAACAAATTTCTTTGAATACCTTTATTTTTGCCTCCTCGTACAGGAAGCTTTGTAGTCGCTAGAAGTTGAAATACTTTTAAAATGATTTAATTAAACGCGTGTGTGTGTGTGTGTGGATGGAAGGATGTGTGGATGTCTCCCTTTTTTGTTAAAACGAAGACCACAGCATCGTCGAGATAATTTGCTAACAGTCGATTATCTTCTCCAAGTCCTACGGGAAATTCGTATTCTTGATTGATTTCTTGACCATCACCATCATCGCCATCTTCACCATCGTCATCTTCATCGTACCCATAATCTGAAAACTTGAAATTTTTAAAACATTTCAAATGCCAGAATTTGTTATTTTCGCCCCATCCTAATATGTATATATTTATTTTTGTTGGCTTGTGATGGAGAAATTGATGTTCATATCTTAAGACAGATTAAAGAAAAGCAAGCTGTGACTGCGAATGAGCTTCATTAGATTTTCGCAAGTTTGCAATTGGGAAGTTGTTGGCAATTAAGTGGCATGTATTGATGAATATAATTATTTTCAATCATTTTAAGTTATTAATATTTCATAACTTAGGCACTGTCTAGTATTATGGATGTTTTGGTAAGACTAACCGGTCAGGCACAGGGCTAGGGTTAGTATTACGAAAAATTCCGTAATAGCAGACAGTGAGAATAATTTGTTAATTAGACTTTAAACATTATTACCTAAAAAATGATTTTGTATGGCAATGTTGATTAGCATACGCCAATTAATTGCACGTAACTGATGAGAGAAAAAATTGAACTCATACAAAATGGATTTTTTAACAAAAATGTTCATCCTCCCCGGCTTCACAGCTGCGCACCTTTCTTTTCGATAAACAAAAACATTGTTACATAATATATTGTTTGCAACACCTCCACGGAAAAGCCCTGTCGCGCATTATCTACAGGCACCGAAACGAGACTTTCTCACACTGTTGGCCAAAGCCTCTACTGGATGCCTGTACATGGCGCGCAAAAGAGACTTCCCATGCAGGTGTAACAAAAAATGGAGTTCGGCACTCGTGCGCAAAGATATCAATGACTCACTCGTGGGAAGGCACAACACTCACCCCTCGGTTCATCTTCCGTTCACGTCGACTTGACCTTCGGGTTCCTTCTACGCCCTCCCACTCGTGCGGGGATTGCCATCATCGCGCACTTGTATGGGAAAATACTATTTTTAACCTGGCTATCCTTCATCAGTAATATCTTTAGATAAATTTCCTGTGCGGTTTGTTCAAAAAGATTTTCTTGTCCGCATAATAAGCATATTTTCGGGCTGATTTGTTCTAATTATTAATAATATCTATAATCGTCAATTTAAAAATGCCATGCATCATATGGATCTATAACTTAATTCGTGCTGTTTTCTAAGAGATGGCGTAACTTGATTATTATGCCATCGTTCCAATATTCCGAAAATGAGTTGGAAAGCTACTGTCATTATGCGTTTGTTTCAGTGTATGTCATTCATTTGAAGCGTAAACAACAATAATTTTTTTTCACTCAAATATGTCGAACTTTGTGTCTGAAAAAGTGTTTTTTTGGGGAGTTCTCCTTTATTACTTTAATATGAAGAAAACTGCTGCCGAAAGTCATCGTATTTTGGTGGAAGTTTATGGTGAACATGCTCTAGCTGGGCGAACCTGCCAAAAGTGGTTTGCACGATTTAAAAGTGGTGATTTTGACTTTGAAGACGAAGAACGTCATGGGCTGCCAAAAAAGTTTGAAGATGAAGAACTGGAAGCGGTACTCGATGAAGATTGTTGCCAAACACAAGAAGAGCTCGCAGAATCTTTGAGAGTCACTCAAGCAGCCATTTCAAAACGTTTAAAGATGGGCAATACTTTGAATAATACCATTGTACATGTTTTTCTCAAATAAACGTTCAAATTTTGAGGAAAAAAAAACACGAATTAAGTTATAGATCCATATAAACGTATCTATTTCCTGGAAATATACCATTTGTGTAGTTTGAAAATTTCCTGTGAACAATTGTAACACTTATTTTAATTACTTTGTCCTTTAATTGATAACTATTCACGGTTGGCCTTATTTAATTAAACCTCAAACAATAAAAATTAAGTCAACGCAATTTTCTTAGCGGTTTATAATATTTCGAAATGCGGCCGCAAGTGCGACCGCAAATGCTGTTTCTTATACGCGCCCGCAAATCCGGCCGCAATGGCGACGGCAAATTTTCTGTAGGGTAGGCACAATACACAAGATAGTATTCAGCTTAAAGGAGCTATAGTAATACCTAGGACAAGAACTTCAATTACATTTGAAATTAAATTTAAATTTGATTTGACTTTGAGCTCAAATTTACTAAAAATTCATACAGTTGACACTGCAGCCACATATGAAATTACTTTCGATGGGCCACCTGTTGGTCCAGAAAACCCAGTACGTTGTTATACGACCGGGACTTTTGCTCTGGTTGACTAGCAGATCCGGAAGGAATGTATCTGTGTATAATCTTCCGATGTTTTATATATGCACCCTTCAGCTACTTCCATCGGTTTCTTGCTTGTTCCACTGAAATAATTAAAATGTTTAATATGTAATAAATAAACCGAAATATGAAATGTAATATAGGATTACATTTATCATTTTTTTCTCAAAATTCTTCATACTTGTGCAACTGAAAAACTAATAAAGAATCTCCGTATTTATCGCCTCTTACTAGACCTTTCTGAACACAATGAAATGCAAAACTAGGAGCAAAACATTTTTATGAAATTTGAATGATCTTTAATTTAATTACTTCAATTATCTCTTTATTTAAACGACTATATATTTTAATGTAAATAATGTACATACTTGTAGCAGCTCATCTTCCTTGATGGTTTAAGCTAGCAACAATGATGTGCCATGCTTCTTTTCCTTTAAAATTGTTTTTGCAGAAACTACCAGATTTATCATTTAAATGTTGGTGTTTTGAAACTAATCGAATTAACGCGTGGTTAATGTCTTCAAAAGCTTCTTCCACCTCCATGATTAAAAACACTGATTTGTGTGAACGAATAATGTGGCCTATGCAATGAAATAACTGTGACCAGAATGATTGGAAAACCAATCACAGAGCATCTTGGTTAGGCTATTGCACACGATTTGATGATTGTAATCAGCGGTAGATAAACTCTCTTCCACCTGCTACACCATGTAAAGATGTCATACATTTATCTCAGTCAACATTTTTTCCTCGTCTGTGGAGATTTTTTTTCACTGGAGAAGAATGTAGAATGAGATAAATGTATGACATTGTCCAGTCGCAAATCCAGGGCTCTGTGGGGCAAGGGGCATCCAATAATTCCCCTTACCCCTCCACTCTCAAGGGGGTGCTCAATAATAATTTTTAAGTTATTCCTTCGCCTTGAATTTTTATTATAAATTAAATAAATATATTAATGATGAATGTTATAAACATAATTAACAAATGTTCAAATAGGAACCATGTTTTTATATTTACAAGCTGCGTCTTGTATGTCATTCTATGATCATTAATCAACAAGTATAAAATATTCATAAAATTTTCGAAGTCAAGCATGAACTATGATAAGATTATTTTTGAACAGCAAAATCTAGGCTTCTATTTCCACGCTTTGCGATATTTATATTCCCGGTTCAAATCCGGACGGAGGCATATTTTTTCTTTAGTCCTAAAAAATTATTTGTCTAAAGTAATCGTTTTTAAGAATCAAAATTTGTATTATCTATAAATGCACGCTATCATTTTCAATGCCCTAAATTGAAGACTGAATAAACAAAAGACCCCGCACGAAAAACCAGGAAAAAAACTTTTAGTCGTTTGAGCTTAAACTGCCTGGATTGTATTCTTTAAGGTATCCCGAATAAAGTTCTAATGTGCACTAGGTCCCAACAGTCCTTAGGTTTCGATGTTAAGTCAGTAATAGCGCTCAGAAAGTTGAAAATCATATAATATAAAGATCATCATTTTATGACCTTCAAGTGCCTGTAGCTCGAAACCTAAGGACTTTAGGGACCTAATTCACATTCCAGACAGTTTAAGCTTAAACGACTGAACGTTTTTTTTCATGGTATTTTTTGCGGGGTCCTTTATAAATTTTCAAAGTTATGTAATTTTAGGCAATTTCAAGTTAGAAACATTAAACATTGAAAGATTCCAATTTTTTTTAATTGAACACTTTTTAAATTAGGAGTTAAATTATTTTAGTTTTCAGTCGTTGCAAATTAATAATTATTCAATTGTTATTTATACATCAAAATTTGGTTTGAAGTCTTTTAAAACCTTCTTTTAGAACTATATTTTTTTACTAAAAAATCACTTTAAATTTTTACAGGTCCCTTTCAAAAAAAATTTTGTTATCTTGAAACCTTTTAAAATCCTTCAAAAGCTACATAATTTTATTTCAAAATCTTCAGAAATCTACATTTTATTTTAAATTTTTGGAATCTTTACAAATTTTAAATTAGTTTTCAAAAAATTTCAAAACTTCTACATATGTTTTAAAATGATTCGATTTTTTCCTAAAACTTTTAATAATTCCCGCGAATTAAAAAAAATTACCTTAAAATCTTCCAGATTATTATTTTAACAGTTTAGAAATCTTTTGGAATCTTTTTAAATATTCTCTTGGAATTAATTTTTCAAAATAGAAAATCATTTTCGTTTTTCAAGGAAGCTTAATACATTTTTTTATTATTTTAAAACCTTTAAAAATGCTTGAAAAGCTTATAAATTTTTCATTTGAAGTGTTCAAGAATCTACATTTTGTTTTAGAATTTTCGGACATCTTTACATCTTTACAAGTTTTAAATTATTTTTGAATTTGTTGAAAATTTCTAAATATCTCTCAAACTCATTATAGTTTTTTTCTAAATTTATAACTTTTTAATTGTTATTTATTTAGCAAAATTTGCTTTTGTTTTGAAACATTCCTAAATATTCTCTTAAAATTAATTTTTCAAAATAAAAATCATTTTGAATTTTCCCATGAATCTTAACCCTTAAAGGACATACTTCAAGCCAGCATACGTAAACGACACACTAGTGCGAATTGGTTTTTTTGCAATGTTAATATTAAATATTTATCATATAAGGTAAGTGTGCCAGTTATCGGAAGCTTAAGGGGAATATCAGATTTCAAATGCTTGAAAAACTATAGTAAACATCTCTAAAACTCAATAAATGGGTTTTATCGAATGAAGCGGACCTTTAGAAATGTAATTTACTTATTACTTACAACAAATCCCATTCGAATTAATATTATAAGAAGTTTGAAGTTATAAATACGAGAATGCACGGGTTATCAGCAATTTCGAAACCTGGCTGCTTCAGTTATCGGCACTTCAATGTGTGAGTTATCGGCAATAGCTTTTAAGAATAATTTTAAAGTAAAACTATTTGTTTTGTTTTAATTTTAAGAATGATGGCAGGATATACTTTCAATAATATATCTTTTAATCTATTATTTATTTAAATCTTATAAGATAAATATATACACATAGATTTCAAAATTTCGAAAATTATAATTTTTGAAATAAAAACTCTTTCAATTTCATTGTAAACATTCATAATTTTAGTCAAAAATAATTCATGGATTTTCAAAACTGCATTTAGTAAATTTTCTTTGAAGCCGAGGACTGCAGCACCTTATAGAATCTATAGAATGCTGTAGTAATCGGCATCAACAATTTTATAAAAATTCTTTGTTTAGGAATAGTATTTTGGGTGCCGAATACTGAACCAAGTCAACATTTATGTATTCTCAATACGTAACAGGTACAGGTTCACCGGTCATCGGATTGTCTACTTTTCAGAAATATTACGTAATATTTAACAAACTTTCGTACCTCTACATGTGACAAAAACATTTATTTATATAATAAGCATAGGCTTAAAGTAGTTCGGCTACTGGAAAAGCTAGTCAAAGCTACGTCAATTTTTTTTTCTGGTATTTGGAATTAAATCCAAAATTTGACCAGCTCATCGAATAATAAATTGAGTATTAAATTTTCATACTGAGCAATATAAATAAAATATTTTTATTTATCAACAAAATGTAAATTTAAATGTTCATTTGACTCGAGTCGAGTACGTAAACATAACCTGCAATAAACCGGCAAAACATTTATGTTGAAGAGCGGCATCGTGTTTCCGCGAGATAAAAAGCATAAAAAGGGACGAATAATTAAGGAATCGGAAGCCAATCGGCGAGAAAAGGTGCGTGAGGTTATAAAAAGAATAAATAACCAAAATAAAAGAGAATCGCAGAAGCTGTGCTGCCAACCTTAGTCAACGTCACACCGTTCTCGTCATGTATGTTTTGCTAAAATTGACCTCAAATACCTTGGAAGCAAGTACAAGTGAGCAGTAATTCAAATTTCACATTATATTTTCTGTCTCCGAAACAGTTTTTCTGACAATTTTCAACGTATTTTAAAGCCGAAATCAACCATTTTTGGAGCCCGCGAAAGGCCTCTCCATAAGATCCCATGTTCTATGATACGACTTTAAACAGAGTTAATTCAAATTGTAACCTGGAAAGGGCCCTTAAAAAGGGCATTATGCGAAAGAGGGCATATTTCTCTGTAAGAAAAAACTAATTTTTATGACTTTTCAACAGACCGGTCCAATAGCCGGACTACTTTAACGTAATCTTTTGTGTTTTCCACCGTCCACGAGACTTTTTTTGCCGACTGATACTCTAACCAAAAACTTAAGAATTTTACTCGATTGTAGCACTCTGCAAGAACGGCCCCAAAAAATGTTCTTTTCCCTTAAAGTCACTTACTTTTCTCATCACAAAGCCATTTGCATTCGATTCTACGATGTCCACACAAATAAAAAATTACATTTCTGCTGAGAACGAAGAACACAACAGCTTACTATATGTAAAATACTGCACAATCTGCCGACAACCCATGCATTGACGAAGACTGGCACATTTACCTTAGAACATATATTATACATCTCGCATATATTAAGAATTCGCACCAGTGTGCCGTTTGAGGGTTAAGACCATTTTTGTATTATCTTAAAAGCTTTCAAAATCCTTAAGAGCTTCCACATTTTATTTAAATACTTCTAAATATCTCCTCAACATACTCAAATTTTGTCTAACTAATACACTTTTATCTGTTAATTACACTTCAAAATTGAAGATTTTCACTTACAAATAAAAAATGTGTTAATTAGAATGATTAAAATTAACATTCTCAAGGCTTTCTGTTTCAAACTATTCAGTTTCAAATTGTTATGTTTTGAATATTTCATTATAATTATTAATTTTAAATAAATAGTCAAACATTGCTTACTATTAAAAAATTGTTCTTTTCTTTCATTACAAATTTTCAAATTGAATTCGTTAAAAATGGTATATTTTAGACTGAAACAACAGATAGTTTATAAAGTTTAAATCGGAAGTTTACATTTGATTAACTATTAAAGGTTTCGAATGGCTATCAGTAGTCGGGGCCACAGGAGGAAGACCAATAAAATTGTGCAAACAAATATTCGTTGATTTAAAATGTACAGATATGGAATATAAATGCGTGCTACTGGTGGTACCTCAACTCACTAAAAGACGTGTACTCTGATCATACAGGTAGAAACAATGGATAACACTCTTCCAAGAAATATAGACAAGATCTCACTCAGCTACGCTAAAACTAACTCGAACGAAGACCTGCAAATTGAGGATATAGATATTAAAATAAATGAAAACGAGTCCATATCACCGAAATATAAACATAAATATAAGGACCTTATTTGAAAGTATCATGATATTTTCATTCAAAGACCAAGAAGAATCTCATGTTATCAACATCGACTAAAGATTAAGATAACTAAACTACGCCATCCCCATTCTTATCCAATTCCAATCAGTCATGAAAAACAAGTAGATGAAGAAATACAGAAAATGATGGATTCTGGGATAATCAGTAGATCATCAAGCCCTTACATAAACCCTTCTGTAGTAAGAGTAAAAGAGTCAGGTAAAATTCAGCTATGCCTTGAAGCAAGGAAATTGAACGAAATATTGGAAGAGGATCATCAAGGTACGGGAAGCATGCAGACTCTTTCCGAAGATGCCAGAATAAAGGTGTACTTACAAGCTTGGATATGAATATGAGTTTCGGGCAAATTCCCCTTCACCCAGACTCTAGGAAATATAAGGCATTCTTACATAAAGGAAAATGCTACGAATACAATGTTACTCCGTTTGGTTTAAAAACTAGTACGGCTGCGGTTTAGATTTTGTGCTGATGGATCTAAAAGAATTTGTAATTTCATACGTTGATAACATACTAGTGACCTCAAAAAATGAAGATGAGCATCTACACCATTTTGAATTGATTTTTGGAAGATTTAGAACACATAACATAACTATGAATTTCAAAAAATGTAACTTTAAGCGAAATGGAGTTACCTTTCTAGGACACATCATCTCAACAGATGGCATAAGACCAGGTCCCGAAAAAATCCAGGCCATAAAGGATTTCAATGTACCTCGAAATAAAAAACAATTACAAGGATTTCTGGAAACTGTGAATTTGAGTTCGAAGTTCACAGAGAAGTTATCCAAGGAACTAGTACCCATGCTGGAATTGCTGAAAATAGGGACTAGGTGGCGTTGGGAACAAAAACACCAGGAAGCCTTGGATAGCGTTAAAGAGCTTTTTTGATCTTGGATCATGCTCCGCTTCCACGATCCTTCAAAACCTTATTACCTACAATCGGATGCCAGCGATTTCGCCTTGGGGACCGTAATTTATCAATTATATAAAGAAGAACGTACAAGAATCATAGAGTGTGGACGCAGAACATTGAAAGGGGCCGAGTTAGCCTACTATACGACGGAAAAGAAGCTCCTCGCCCCAGCCTGGTCGCTGTAGAAGTTTCGTACTATCCTACTAGGTGCACAGATCGTTTGCCGAACAGACCATATGACACTCACATTTCTTCAGACGTGCAAGCTTTTAAGTGGAAGACTAACCAGATACATTCTGGCCATCCAAGATTATTTCATACAAGTAGAACATTGTTCAGGGAAAGAAAATGTCCTCGCAGATGCCCTGAACTGACAAACAACAGGACACCATGATTTACTCGAAATCAAGGATAAGCAACTAATAATATACGACCTAGCAAAAAGACCATCTAACCTACTTAGAAAGGAATTTACAACACTGAAAGAGAAGCAAAAACAAGAGCCTAGATTCAAAGAAATACTGGACAACAGTAAAAACAAAGAAGAATATTTACTCCAACTTTACTCCAATGTCACCAGATCTATGGTCATATCGGAGCAAAAAAGTGCCAGCTTATGATCAATGAAGACTTCGATTATCCTAACGTATACAAACTAGCAAAAAGGACACTACGGACTTGCGACATTTGCCAGAAAAACAAGATCAGTACCCAAGGGTGTCACACACCCCTACAACCAATTATCAGGACAGCACCACTGGAGGTGATATTTATTAACTACTATGGCCTATTACCAGCATCCAGACCTGGGTTCCGACATGTGTTTGGAATACTAGATGGATTCAACAAATATGTCAAATTGAATGCCGTAAAAAAGCAAAAAACGCAGACTGCAATCATTAGAGTATTGAACTATTTTATTCCCCAACATGGCAAACCTGAGCGAATTGTCTCCGACCATGCGACGCAATTCACTTCCAAAACATGCAGGGATCGATTGAAGAAAGAAAATAGAGCAAACCTTCACCTCTATAAGACATCCTAAAGCCAACATAGTTGAGAGGTTTAACAGAAAGCTATCCAAATTTTTCCGTATTTTACTACTCGAGCATAAACATTCAGCTTGGGATGATATATTACGAACTATCGAAAACATAATTAATGAAATCCATCATGATACTACTGGAATGACGCCATTAGAAATAATGGCAAGGAAGAAACCAATTTGATTTTGGAAAACATGGATCTCTAAACCAGAAGAGGAACAGGAGGCAACTCAAGACCAAAAATTAATATGCATCCAGGAAGCTATTAAGAGAAAGGGCCTAAAAAGGGCAGAAAACTAAAATTTAAACAAAACCAAGACTCAGTATCAAGAAGTTGAAAAGGTATTCGTAAAGGCCTATAACCTGTCCGACAAGTTCTTGAAACAAACTGCAAAATTCATGGCGGTGTTTGAACGGCCATATATAATTGCTAAAGTAGTTCGGAATGAAACCTACGTGATAAAGGACCCATCGAACGGCAAGGATAGAGGAATTTTCAATACTAATGACATTCGCGCGTATCACGTATGGTTAGGCAAACGTATCGCGAATGTGTATGTTCAGTTTCTGTCCATCTACTCGAAATAAAAAAAGAATGAAGAATGTTTCACACGAATGATTTTCGCGCATAATCTGTATAATTAGGCCAACGTATGTCCAAAGTCTATGTTCAGTGTCCGTCTGTCTGTCCGTCCAAAGAAGGCTTGCGACACTACTCATTACCTTTTTTTCTTTTTTTTTCAAGATGGACGCTTCAACTCAAGTCTTGTCCCACCAGCAGTTAAACAAAGCAGATGTAGAGATTCAGACTAGGCAAAAAGGCGAAACAGTAAGCATGAGCAAAACAAACCAGCCAAAAATCTTGATTCGACGTCCTAGAGTGCTCACAAATAAGAAAAAACACCCCAAATGAAAATGGATGACGGTGATCATTGCTCAAACGGAGTCGGATCCTATAGACCAGCTGGTACCAACGAAGAAAGAAGGTACCGAACAGAAGGCAACGAGAAGGATGGACACCAAGACATCGAATTTCACATCTCTCAAGAAGAAAGGCAGGAATTAGAAGAGCTTACTCCGGATTTGAACAACAACCATTAAAGTTTCGAGAATCCCCTTCAGCAGGAATCATCCCGAAAAGGGGACAGATGTAACGGTTGGAATCTACAGGATATTAAGTATAGGTAGACAGTCGATTCGAGCAATGACCAATTGATCAGTCATACCTGTACATGTAAAAAAGTTCAGTTCGTATAATATCCCCTTTGTTTGCTTTTCCAGTAGTTTGTGACTCTCAGGTATAACTTCACACGTCAACGAGATACAAAAATTTAAAAATATATTTTCCACAATCAACCAAATTAGACAACATTCTCATGAATTCTGTAAAATTCCCTTGAATTTTGTAGAATTTTCTAGAACTCAGTAGAATTCTCCTGAATTCTGAAGAATTCTCTAGAATTTAGAAGAATTTTTTTAAAATCAGCAAAATTCTCTCTAATTCTGTAGAATTCTTTTGATTTCAGCAAAATTCTTTTGAATTCAGTGGAATACTCTTGAATTCTGTATCATTCTCTTGAATTCAGTAGCATTCTTTTCAGTTCGGTAGAACTCTTTTCAATTCAGCACAATTCTCTAACGTTCGGCAGAATTCTCTTGACCGTCTAACGCGTGCTTCTGATTGGTTAATCTTCAATTGTTAATTACTCGTTAATTATTAACTTTAGCAAAGTTTTTCATAATTATTTTCGACGCCATTTTTTTGTTATAAATCAAAATAACGAAAATGTGTTTGAGAAAGCTTGAAGGTGAATCCACACATAGTGAGATGCATAGAGAGATTAATGCCTCTTTGGAAAACTAGATTTACTATCTCATCTGGAAATTATCGTGTGACAACAAACAACGTCACCTTCCAGAGGGGCGTCTTTC
>CAKNWW010229046.1:1239-14187 GCA_932074435.1 Andricus kollari
AGTTCCGAGAAAAAAAATGTGGAAGTTTACAATCTCAGAGTGACAAACACCTCAAAATGAAACAGGCTCGGTTGATGATTTGTATTTGTATTTATTCATGAAAAGTTCCTAAGGCTAGATAGCCCTATAAGGAACAGATGATACATATTACAATTCAAAAGTAATGGTGATCGATATAACGATTAAAATAACAAATAGGTATTCAACAGAAGTGATGAAGTAAACTAAGGTGCACACAAGTAGATGTGGTCTATTACTAGTAATATTGTAAATGTACATACGCAAATATACACGTTTAAAAGTAAATACATTCATGTGCGTACTTATATATGTATTAAACTCAAGGATTACATGTTACCAATGTGTAATTTCGAGGGTAGGATTTGATATGTTAAATAAGAAACCAACAGGAGTTTTCTAAATTGAAATTGTGAAGGTGCATTTCTAATGCTTATAGGTAGTTTATTCCAAAGGCGAGCCCCACAAATAATAAAAGACCTTTGCATTTTACACGTGCGGTGTGGCTGAATTTTTAGTACTGTTTTCCTTTCACGGAGTTTGGATTGTGTTGGTTGATCTTTGTCAATAAAATGGATGAGATTAAGAAGATAGTGTGGATCCATTTTTAAGGCCAGAAGTTACTTTAAGTGTAGCTGTAAGAGTACTATGCCTGGCACGAAACCCAGATTGCATTGGGTCAACTAAATTGTTAGTTTCAATATGTGCAGTAAGTTGCTGATGTGCAATGCGTTCGAAAGGTTTAGACAAGGCGCAGAGGATGGATATCGGGTGGAAATCTTGGGGAGAGGTAGGGTTAGATATTTTAGGAATAGGGCGAATAATCGCCTCTTTCCAGGTATCAGGGAAGATTCCCACCTGTAGAGATGGGTTATAAATATGCAAGAGAATAGGACAAATCACTGGTAAAGATAAGCGGATCATTTTAATTGAGATACCATCAGAACCTTGAGCATTTGATTTTACCTCTGAGAGTTTTTTAATTAGGGTTTCTTGCGATATGTCAGAAAAGAATAATTTAGTATCATCAAAGGTTGAGGGAATTGCGGGCGAGAAAGGAGTGCTGTTTGCAAGGAGTGTGGATTTTGTGGTGAAGGCTGTTAAAAGATCTGCGGGGGGAATTGTTATCAGGAGCCAAGTGTTTTGGAGGAATAAGTCCAAGTCGTCTCAAGAGAAACCAGATGTTTTCATTTTTATTTCTGTTTTTAATAGCATTGTAATTATACTGGTTATATGAATCCCTGATTTTGGTTTGAACTAAGTTTCTCAATTTACGAAATTCGGCTTGAATAATACTATTTTTTGTTCTTTTAGCCAATCTACGTTTTTTCTCTCTTTCTTTCATCAAGTCTTTGATATAAGATGTAATCCAAGGAGTGGACTTTAGAATATTTTTCTCTCTAATGTTTATTTATTATTTGTTCATAACTAAAAAGGCATAGAAAAGTTTAAAATTTCAGAAAAATGCACAACTTTCTAGCACTCATCTAAGAGAAGATAGTTATTAACAATAATAAATTGCTTAAAAAACTAACGTATTAATATTATATAGTTATTAACAATGTAAATTTGCCTAAACAATTATTTTTGTTCAAGTTAAATAACACAGGCCCACACAAAATTTTTTTTGTTCTGAGTCTTGGATGCCAATATGATATTCCCATGTATTTTTTCCCGCTGAAACCGAATCCGCAATCTGTTTTACCTCTACACGTCAGGATTTTGACATAACCTTAAAAAACACTCCAAAAATCCCTGAAACCGGTCAAATCATTTACTCCATACCTCTTTTTCGGGGGCGGTTTCCCCCCCCCCCCCCCCCCCCCACACACACACACACACACAAAACTGGTAATCCTATGACACCATAATCTCATAATCCCCTAACCTCGTGATACCATGACTCCATAACCTCAAAACCCCGTAACCTCATTTAATATAAAAATCTGTTTCAGGAAAACAGAACAATTTCGTGGGTTTTTCTTGTGGCAGATAGTCATGGATAAGTAACTCTATAACCCCAAAATCCCTCTACACCATAACCTCAAACCCCCTGCACTGCGTTACCCCATATACCATAACCCCTTAACCCTGTCATCCTATTCTGTGGAGAAGTCCGGTTCCCGAAATCATAACATTTTGGTGAGTGTTTCTTGTGGAATACAGTCAGGGTGAATAGAACCTCAAACCCTTCAAAACCTCGTAACACTTTCACTGCATTTACTTTGTTTTTTCTTCAATCAGTACACTGTTAGAAATATGTTGAAAATTCAACCACTTTTCAACCACTTTTGTGGTAGAAATCTCGTTCATCCACGGAGTTGAAATAAAATTCAACCAAATGTAGTTGAAAATCCAATAAGACGTTTGCGCATACACAATGCGCCCTCCATACTTCTGTCCAGGCCAGACCCCAACGAGACAAAGTCCCACGAGGAGTTATTTCGTACGTTTGTATTAATAAAGGACATATAATATTCAGGAAAAGAAGAAAACAAAAGGTACGTTGGATTAATATTATCATAATGGGAAAATTTCATTCAGACTATTGGTACTAACTGCTGTATGCTTTTTCAGGTTATGTTTACAAAAACGAGTGTTGAAAAGTTTGATTGGGCTCGCAACTCATTATGGTAATATAATTCCAACGGACCTTTCGTTTTTCTTCTTTAAAGCTGCTTATTTTCCTAAATAATATATGCACTTTATAATCTCATGGATCACACGACACAGACGTACGAAATAACTCACTGATTCCTTATCAGAATTCTTTCGGTACAGTTAGTGAATTTCAAAGCACAGTATTTTTCAGGAATCTTCATGGGGTTTCTTTAAGATTTTTGAAAAATTACAATTGCCTTGAAATTCACTAATTGTGCCGAAAAAAATTTTTTCTCGTTACTGAAATTTCAATTACATGTGGTTGAAATTTCAACTGCATGGTTGAAATTTCAATTACACGTGTAGCTAATTTTTCAATCACAAGTGGTTGAAATTTCAACTACGGTAATTGTATAAAACTTCAACCACATGTGGTTGAAAATTCAACCAGATATTTCTAACAGTGTAGAGTATTATACGTCTGCTATCCTTATCATTAACAATGGTAGTCACCCATCATATTCGAGTTTCATGTGACTAGATTAAATAGTTACATTTCTGTGATGTTATGGGATGGTGGTAGTGGTTTTAACGGAAAGAAGGGGTTTTGAGGTTATGTTGTTTTGAGATTTTGTGGTTATAGACTTAGTTACCCACCTTACCTATGACTATGTTCCACAAGAAAAACTCACGAAATTGTTCTCTTTTCCCGAACCAGATTCTTCTATTAAATGAGGTTACGGGGTTTAGAGGTTAGGGGATTATGAGATTATGGTGGTATAGGGTTACCAATTTTTTTGGGAAGGGGGCGGGGCGAAAGTGGTATGGGGTAAATGATTTGACCGGTTTTAGGGATTTTCGGGAGTTTTTTGAGGTTATGTCAAAATCCTGACTTGTAGAGGTAAAACGGGTTGCGGATTCGGTTTCAGCGGAAAAAAATACATTCCAATACCATATTGGCATCCAAGACTCAGAAAAAAAATAATTTTGTGGACCTGTGTAATTATTAAGTCATTCCAAGTGAAAAATAGATAAATAGTTAAAAAAAATTCTGTAATAACCGCAACTTTCTACCATTAAGCAAAAAAATATTAATATTATGTTTGTTAAAATTAATCAACTCTAACCTGTTTTTTAATTGAAAATTGGATAAAAAGTGGAAAATGTTCGAAAAAAACCTTGACTTTCTATCTCCATTCTAAGAGAAAAATGCTAAATACTAATAATAAATTATTTTTAAAAATGTATTTAAACATATCATTAGCCGTAATAAGTAGCTTTTATGTTTTAGAAACAATTTTCATTCTAAAAAACAAAAACAAAATCATAATAAGAGCCAAAAACTCGCAATACCCATTTTTTCACTTATGGGGTTTTTTGGGACCTACAAAACAGACTTATGGGGGTGATACAGGTATTTCGAAAGTGATATTTTATTCGCATTATATGGCTAATTGTGAAGAGAAATGTTGAGTTTCAACTCGATTCAGCTAAAATTGAGGATTATGAATCAAATTTACAAAAACGAATTTTTTTCTTATGTGAATACGTGTTAAACTTCATGGGGCTTGCGTCACCTCTAATATCTAAACTCATTGCGTACTTTTATTAATGAAAATAAAAATTCCCACTATTTAACCTCAAAGCTCTTAAAGGCAGAAACTTAAATTTTCATTTGAGATAAAAAGGTGACACAATATGAGTTTTACTCATGTTTGCACAGATTGACTTGTCAATATTGTGTTTCCAATTTTCTTCTTAAAAAAAAAAATTGTTTTCGGATTTTATTTTTGAAGGCTAAATATTATTTATTTCAAAAAATGTTTCTGATCACTGGAAAGGGCATAAAAAAACCTATGATAACTGTACTAAAAAAATTCCTATTACCAAATAGAAGAATTAAAACTCGCAAAAATTATTTATAATTATTATAATTTATAACTATCTTGATTTTAATATTTTTATTATATTATTATAATAATTTATTATTAATAGACTTTGACTAAGTTTGACTTCATGCAGACAACTTTTTTTTTGAGTGGGTACTGCAGTTGCGAAATAATGCCCAAAAATTCCACTTCTCTTTAAAGAATAACTAATATCCAATTATTAATCAACGATTCCACATAACCAATAATTAAAATTTATGATTCTTTAAACAAACTCAATGAAAAAATTTATTTTTTGGCTGTTTTCCATCACTTGAACTTTATTTTTCAACTTCAGCAACTGTTAATAATTAATTTTGTAACTTTTTTAGAAACTTGGATAACGATTAACTATTGTTGAATATAGCCAGAAATTCTATTTGTTAATTAATTTCGATTGAACAATCATTCATTGTTATTGATTAATAGCAAGAAATGGTTGATTATTTAATTGGCTGTTAATTCCTGGGTGAAAAGTGGAATTTTTTAGTTCATAAGTACATGAGATAATACAAATTTGTTTCAAAAATTGTTCTTAAAAATACTAACTGTCGATTGTTCTTGAAATATCCCAAAAGGTTTATAAATTAGTTAATAACATTTGATTACGTTGAAAGAACCAAGCTAGTGCGTCGGAAAATAGCCCAACACTGCATTTCTTGATCAGGTTTATTTAAATAAGCATCAATTGTTATTAACTGACTAAATATATGAAAACTAGGTGTCATTGCCGAGTAATTTTTGGTCGATTTCGTAGGAAAAACTGTATTTCTTACATCATCAATAGCTGATGTCGATAATGGCTCATAAAAGTTGTTTAAAAAATATTTTAAAAATCAATAACTTTCATGAGTTCAATATAAAAACTCTTTTTATCTATAAATTGTTGAGATTTAGTGGGAATCATGTAACGAATCGCAGCCAATCTCCTTGAAACAATTTTCGTTCTAGGGCTCAATGGTATTGATAATTCATTTGCAAAATATTATGCGTATTAAAAATGAAATTTTGTTTTTATAATTATCACTAATTTTTTTTAACTATAATATAATTTTCTAATCTAACTTTTCAGGCATCAATTAAGCATTGATGTAATTTAGGAGTATGCATTCGTTTCTTGAAGATTAAAAATTCGAATTTTGAGAACGTTTTTTGGCTCCTCTGAAAAATGGTTGATATTGCGCTTGAGCTATTATGGAGATAAACCCATCAAGTTTATTTATTCTCGATCGTCCAGGCGCGAACGAAACGAAAATATCAGCGTAGCCAAAAACGAATCAAGATTTCGGTTGGAGTTAAACCGAATCGAAATATGAGTGCGGGGAAAAATGGGTTAGTCCACACGCTACGGGCAAAAACGAGTTAAATCTTTACCTCGTTTTCGCTCGTAGCGCGTGAGCTGATTCGTTCTTGCGCTGAGACGTAATCAACCCGCTTTTGCTCCGACTCTTTTTTTAGTCCGCTTTTGCTATCAGCCTCTCATCTAAACGCAGAGTACGCAATTCATGTGAATACATTAATTGCATAATACTTTTTGATGTGAGAAAACTCACGGAAATGTTCAAATTTATCAAGTTTATTTGTAGTAAAGAACTTTAATGCCTTTTTTAAATTAAAGTATTTAATGCAATGAAATACAAAATTAAAAAAGGCAAGTAAATCCTCTACAGTCTATTACTCTATTGTAATAAACCCACAATCAATGTATGAGCTTTTGTTAATATTCAGCGTCAATGATTTCGAAATTTTATAAAATATCGGCTGACATTTTACAAAGAAATATGTCAAAATTATTTGAAGTGAGGATCATTCAACACACCTATCGAAAGTCACATCGCTTATGCACTTTCTTTACTTATCACTCTAAAGTATAATGTAATAATATAATTAACATTTATGTTCTAAAATTGGTGCATTATTAATAAAATCATCTACCTGTCATAAAAAAGATTAAATTTTTTTAGGGCAGGATATCGGTAAACATTTTTGTTTTATTGGATGTACATTTTGCAACTTTAAAATAAAAAAATTAAATTTCAACTTAGTCACCCCAAAACACCTACGTCAAAACTTGTCTGTGGTACTGAGTTCTTGAATCTACGTCACGAGAGCATGCGCCATGAACCAGCACCACGCCTTTCTAGTAGTGAGTAGAGGACAGTAAAGGTGAAAAAATCCCGTTTGGCAATTAAGCAGTTTCGACGAAATGTCCCCTCTTTCGGCAGGCCTGCATTATATTGAAGGTCTTTTTGAATCTCCAAAGCGAATAAAGTGATATTTCATTTCTTTATTCATAATGTGTCCACTGAGGGTTTACATGACTTCCATTTCTTCCAATCCTTCCATCTACATATTTTATAAAAACTGATCCCTACCATTTACAGTTATTTACATCTATTTACATAACGTCTTAATTCTAGATCCTTATTTCTATTTCTTGACGCAAGTGCAATTTGGGACGTGTTAGCGAACGAGTGAGCGATTGATAGAAAACGAGTGTGCAAGCGAGAGAGATAGAGAGAGAGCGATAACGCAAACGCATCTTAATCTACTTAAGCTATTACATAACCATTACTTACAAATCTTTACGCTTCTAATTTAAGCGACTTCCGTTTCCCTTTTCTTTCACTTCTCTTGAACCTCGATTTTACTATTTTTTGCATCCATTCTTTCATTCTTTCTCATTCGCTCCCCTAGCCCCCTCTAACTCCTTCATCCACTCTTCCCCCAAACCATCCTCCCCTAGAATCTCAACCACATTCTCTAGCTAGCTTCCTTTATCTTCCATTCCTCTCCTACATCCTTCCCATACATGCTGCCATGTTTCCTCTTCCCATCCACAGATTCTGCACTTCCTGTTCTCTTTTTTTTCCCAATACATACCTGCCCTCACCACGTTTCCCAATCTAAATCTTGCTATTCTGGTCCATCTTTTCTCTCCCCATCCCTTTTCTAAATACTTAGGTACTCCTTCCTTTTTTATCATCTTATACCATTTATTATATTTTGATTCCTCAATCATCCCCCATCTTTCTATTAATTGTCTTTCCCTCTCCCTTTTTTCCACTTCTTTATAGTTTACTCCAGTCCTGTCTTCTATATCTCTAGCCTTAAAGAACTCCCTCCTTTCTTCTGCCCATCTCGATAATTCCCTCGCCCACCCTCTCCTTTCTTCTATCTCCATCAAACACTTTCTCGCTAACTCCCCTCCCTTTCCCTCCCATAGCTTCTTCTCAAAATTCCATGCCCTCTTTCCCGCTCTAGTACTTAACGCTTTCCTTTGTGCTTCTTCTCTCACCATATATCCCGGCGTCCTCCAGTCTACCCCTAGCGTCCATCTTATATACCTTTCTTGTAAACTCTCAATCTCTTTGCTTTCTTTCGATCCCCATATCTCTGCTCCATAACCTAACACTGGCCATACCAGCGTTTCAAGTAACCGCATTCTCCTTCTCCAATTTTTTGTTAACCTTCTTTTTCCTATTCCCCATATTTGTTTCATTCCCCCTGCTGCTTTTTTTATCCTCTCTCGTATATGAGCTCTATGATCTCCATTTGTTTGCAAGGTATATCCCAGATACTTAAACTCTTTTTCTTCTAATTTTATTCCCTTCCATCTCCCCGTCCATTCTTTCTTTCTTCCCCCTCCTTTTCTGAACCTCATTATCTTTGTCTTTCCTACATTTAAATTTAACTTTTTACCATCTATGTATTTCTCTAATCCAGTAATTAAGCCCGCCATCCCTTCTTCATCATCTGCCATCAACACTATATCGTCCGCGTATGCCAGTGTATATATCTTTTCGCTCCCTATCCTAACTCCTCCCCACCCTTTTCTCTTAATTTCTTCTTCCAAGTCTGATATTAATATATTAAATAAAAGTGGGCTCAAAGGACACCCTTGCCTCACTCCTCTCACCAATCAGAAACTATCTCCTACTTGCTCTGGTACTTTTACCTTGCTTTTTGTCTCTCTAAAAATTTCCGATACTCTCTTTATTAATCCCTCTCGTATCCCCTTTTTCACCAAAACTTTTTCTATCTCGCCTCGGTCTAATGAGTCAAACGCCGCCTTTAAGTCCACGAACATTGCTATCATTTCCCCTTTATCCCTTTTAATCCTCTTATTTACTAGATAGTTCACAACATATATATTGTCCATCACCCCCATCCCTTTTCTAAACTCTGTCTGATTAAAAGGCACTATCTTTTTTTCCTCAACTTATTTCTTTAACCTCTCCGATAAAACAGTCACATAAACTTTATACAATGTTGGCATTAGTGTCACTCCTCAATAATCCTTAACCTCTTCCCCTTTGCCTTTTTTCACTACTGGTATCACTATTCCTTCTTTCCATAACTCTGGCCACCCCTCTCCTCTCCGAACTCTATTGCACATTAACCATGCCCATTCCTCCAATTAAATAAATTGTAGGAATAATTCGAAATTTCAAAATTTGTCAAACCTAATGTAAATTTTTAAAGAATTAAAAAAAAACAAAAGGGGACATTTAGAAGTTTTACGTTCGTTTATGCAATACTGCGAGCGGACCACCCTGAGCAGTACCTCCGAGATGGCTAAAGCAAAAGATAGACGACTAAAACGAAAGATTTTAGATACTTATGGGCCCTCATGAAGATTTTTGTTTAGTGAAAGTGATTAGGGTAAAGAGCATAAATGTATGAATGTAATAATATGAAGTATTATTATTAGTCATTTTGTGTGCATATGTGTGAACCGTGACGTATAATGGCTTTATGAAGCTATCCACCTAGGATGATCGCTAGAGAGATTGATCTAAAAGCTCTCGCTTCTACACATCCGTTACTTACCCTTACCATATAAATTTCTTCATCGTGGTTAGTATAACGAGGCTAGAACCGAACGAGTTGATCTTACCCGGAAAGGGACTTGGCGTAATGTTATTATATATACAGGGTGTCCCAGACTCAAGAGTCCGGACTTATATGGCTGTATAAAAATTAAAAAAATAAATCTAAAATTCCTTTTCCAAAAATCAGTTAAAGTTTTTGAGTTATTAAATGTTCAAGCTGGACCAATCAGGATCGCGGTATAAACAGCCGTGCGTACGTGAACGGGAGTCCAACGAAGTGTAGTGACTGCTGTTCTCCCCTCGCTCAACAATACTGCGCTGGACTCACGCTCGCGTACGCACGACTGTTTGTACCGTGCTCCTGATTGTTCCAGCTTAATAATTTAATAACTCAAAAACTACAACTTCAACTAATTTTTGGAAAAGGAATTTTCTATTTATTATTTTTAATGGTAATATAGCTATATAAGTCCGGACACATGAGTCTGGGACACCCTGTGTGTGTGTGTGTGTGGGTGTGCAGTCGCGGAGAATTGTCCAGGGATGGTCCCGAAGGAATAACCCCTAACCGGAGGCGTAACAACCGTGCCGAAAGCTGAATGGCACCTGGGTGAGGTGTCTTAAACGGTGACTCTGAGATACCAGGCGACCTCTCAGAGTATTCAGCCTTATCCTTGCATGCGGGGCTCTACAAGGATGGACGAACCCTTTCCCTAGCTGCTCGTGGGAACAACAATGACACCACCAAAACACCAAAAAGTTGTAAATGCGGTTCAAAACGGTCGAACGTGCAGATCACCCGACAATGGGTCGGCGAACAATGCCGATAACCCTAGAATTCGGGGTGCTGAAAATAATTTAGATGGAAACACGACGACGAACCGGCAAAACGCCCACATTGAGTGGACGAATCAACTCAAGGATGACTTGCTAGACTGCTACGATGCCAGTATTATCCTTGTTCACCGAGGCTTTATGGCGCGTATGTATACTCTGTGCTGCCAAAAACACCCAGAGCTTCAGCACGTTTCGATTCAATCGTTGCGAAATCAACGTGCCTACCTCTGGAAAAATGGATATGTACGCGGAGCGCTTCCCCAACCGCTGCTTGATCAAGCTGCAGCCGAAGATGAAGAAGCGACATTAAGACCGACCGCGGAAAGCAGGCGTCTTCTGAGAAATGATCACAATTTCAGGACAAGAAGGAACATTAACATGCAAGTTCCTCTTAAGCCCCATGATCTGGATGAAATGGATGCCTCCCATCGTGGAGAAATCTCGCAAGAATCCGACCTCTGGACCATCAATTTCTCAGTTTATGGTGCTGCGAGAGCTTTGGCTGATTCAAATCGAAGGCTCAAACCTATGATGGATCAAAAGACCAAGAGACGCTTACATCAACTCAACAAAAAGATTGGATGGGGAAGACAGAATGCGTCCCGTGTTCAATGTGTGATTGACTACATATCATCTGGTAGACCGTTCACGGAAAGGGTTCGAAAGTTCGCCCAAGTACTGAGGACCTTGAATGACACACTAAACAAGTCAAAGCTGCTGACAATCAAGCAGCATATTGTTGACAAAATATGGCTGTTATCTGACGCAAGGAGGAGAATACAGAAGAAGGAGAGATGGATCACGGAGAATCGACAGTTTCTCGCTGACACCTGTTCAATGATCACCCTGTTTCTGTCAAAAATCCACCCAAGCCCAAGGAGGTTGAGACTTGTTGGAGAGAGGTATACAAGATCCCGAAAACACTAAAGTTGAAAGAAAATACTGACAATATTATCCGCTTCAAGGAATTTTGTGACAACCTCATAAAATCTGAGGAGGAATTTCCACCAATCACTGCCGAAGAAGTGAAAAAAACACTTGGAGGAACGAAGAACTTTTCCGGTGCTGGACCAGATTGTATCAAGAACTTCTGGTGGAAGAAGTTTACTTCTACACGCCAACATTTGGCCCGCATATTCACCTCATATTTAAAGTCAGAGACGCCCATTCCGCAGTGGCTGGTGTTAGGACGCACTATACACCTACCGAAAAAAGGCAACTTGTCCAACCCAGAGAATTATAGGCCAATAACTTGTTCGGACACACTGTATAAAATCTTTACAGCTGTCCTAAACAACAGGATTGTTCGGCGAATTGAGCCTCTGACGCTGCAGCCCATCAACGCGTCCTGTCAATGGCCTGGATTGACCGTAGAGATAAGATAGGTATAGAGGCGACAATGCAGCGGGCAGCTTGAAGCACGCTAAGGGGAGCGAGACGGCAGGGGAAGACGTAGTTAGGTTTAGTTTGGGAACCAGCGACGCGTGGCGCTAGTGTCACGAACCAGTGCTTTATGCTTAATGTGTATGAGTGGGGTGGGTGAAGGGAGCGTGGCGTGTACATAAGTCGATCTGAAAAAATTTAGAATCCTTCTACCTGGACTGGTCTTTCCGTTCCCTCTACCCCTCTACGCCTACGGTCTTTCCGAACTATATTCTGGCTATTCACTTTCTTTCAATATTTTTGTGAATGGAAATATCCATCGATACATTTTTCATTTGAAACTTTTTGTTTTAATATTTCAAGTTGAAATTGAAAAAGAAAAGAATTTTGATTTGAACGACCCCATTATAAATTTTTTGAATCGCCTGTCAGACGAATAATTCTTTTCTTAGATTGATTAATTATAATAGTCATTATTATTATAATATTTGAGCATTTATTGAATAATATTTGCTTTTAAATTGTAACAATAACAAACACTTTAACTTATTACTAAATACACAAATTAAAATGTACAGATCACGTCCTTCGCGTACAATAATTATTTTCCTAGAAATATAATAAAATGTATGGGCATTTTTTACATTATTTGATTTTGTACTTATACATTCTCTACTCGCATACTTATCATTCTGCATTCGTGACAAAAATCTGAATAATATAGGTACAACTTAAAAAAAAAACTTATAAAAAAACAAACATTTTATCATTATTGTAGGTACAGTAACAGTTGAGCTCTCGGATTCAATAACTCATGCGACTATCGTACTATTTTACAAAGTACATATTTCAGTCAATTTTTAATTAATTTATCTAAAACATTCTAGACATTTTCTTTGAACTATATAGAACATTTTTCTCTCTGGAAGTTGTTTCAAATCTGAAGCTGCCTCGATACTTTTTGTCTCCGAAAGTAGAAAAATGTGGTTACCGAGCGGCCTTAATTTTCAATTGGATATTATTAAACATAAGGCAATTTTCAATTTCTTATTATTATTGTGGAGGCATTACCACTGAAAACAATAGCTTTCGTAAACTTTAGAAAATTCTGAAAAAGTTGAAAGAAAAAAGAACCAACTTCTTTCAATAATAGACGCAGAGTTGTAAGTATCCAAAGAACCCCGATTTTTTCAAAAAGAAGGCTAAAGAACCCAATTCAGAAGTTAATAATTGTTTGTAATGTTGGCTGTTAATTTTATCTGTACTTTATAACCTGTCAATTTTACGAAAAAATACTCTGGACTTTAATTAAAGTGTACGCAATTTGGAGTAATTCTAAAAAAAAA
>CAKNWW010229210.1:3379-13493 GCA_932074435.1 Andricus kollari
TTGCAATCTCATTTTAAAGACGCTGAGATTCCTAAATACATTAAGAATTTATTTGGTTGTCAGAACTTGGATAATTCTTATTCTTTTCGAACAATTACTGACGAAACAGTGAACGAACTAGAAAAATATACTGCAAATGAGTTGCATTCCCTCTTAGATTCGAATGGAAATTAGAAGATTACTATGGACTCTACAAAAACGCACCTCAAAAATTTCGGTTTATGCTAGGAGATAGAGCTTTAATTAATGGTTTAGTCAAATATGTCAACTCCACTGCAGATCAATTTTGGAACAAAACGCAAAAAGATACCCAACATGTGATCAAATTTTTTATTTTATCTAAGTCCTAAATCGCGACTTCGAAATTCGAATTAAATTAAAATTAAATGTCAATGTTTACATCTATAAAACCCATCCTTGTTTGGACGATTGCCAATCTCTTCTCGTGTTTTTTTCTTTATTTCATCTAATAATAAACACACATAAAATTACTTTTATAAATCAATATTCTAATAATTTTTAAATTAATCAAATTATTTATATGTGGTAACTATGGTTATATACTGTACGTTCCGGCGACAGTTTCACGGCGTTGCTGCCATTCTTACGAAGTCCAAAGCGGATTCTTTGGAGCAATCAATGGACAATCATGAGATTCACAAAGGAATCATTTATGAACTGCCGGATTCATGTTTTTCTGATTCCCTGATTTCTCAGTGAATAGCCCCTCGAACCCCTCTTCACTCTTGCATCAACAGCAACATCAATCCGAACCCATACCGTACCCATTTTCAATCCGTCGCACCTTCTTGAATACAATTATAATTAATCCGACCAAATCCGACACCAGTCCAAATGAATAAACATGAATCCGAAACCAATTCGAATGAAGCCCACACAAATCGGAAACGAACGTTTATTCCTTCAAAATCCGAATGAATCCGAGACTCATCCGAAGTAAGTTTTCATCTGTTCGCTCGATCCGACGAATCTGAGGTTCATCCTAAATGTCTTTTTAGTCATTCTCAATACGTTCACGAACATCAAATTCTATCCGATTCAATCCGAACTCGCGATTTAATCCTTTTCAATCGGAACAAATCTATCCCCTTTTAGAAAATCCTTAAAATGTTGACAATTTTCACGTATTCTTCAACATTTTCCGGAAATCTCAAAATGTATACGATTTTATCAATATTAATACTAATAGTTATATATTATCAATCTTAATTTCCCCATTCATCGTATTTGAGATAATTCAAAATTTGTCTTTTTTTTTCTTTTGAAATTTGAAAATATTTTTACTGGATTAGTTCGTGATGGCCGAGGATCATTCCCCTCGCCATTCACCTTTGTAAAAACCGAAATTTGTTCAGTTTTTGCATATCTCTCATCGCTTTCGACCTAATTTAAAATGTTTAATTTTGTTTTGAATTTTGAAATTTTTTTTACTGTGTTATTTCGGTGTATCTGAGGACCATTCTCCTCTAGGAAACCATAAAAATGTTGTTCGTTTTCGCGTATCTCTCATCAATTTTAAGATAACTCAAAATTCAGATTTTCTTTTAATGTTAAAATATTTCTAATGAGTTAGTTCGAGTTGGTCAAAACTACTTCTTGAAGCGAAATCCTTAAAGTTTTGTATGCTTTTACGTATCTCTGACTATTTTCGAGATAATCCAAATTTTTATTTTATTTTTTTTTATTTAAAAAATTTGTGTACTAATTTAGGTCGGGGTGGCCGAGGACCATCCCCCTTTATAAAACCCAGACAATGTTGTCAGTTTTTGCTTATCTCGCACTGTTCTCCAGGTAACTTACAATTTATATTCTGTTTTGAATTGGAAAAATCTTTTTGCCGAGCTTGTACAGGATCCCAAGGACCATAATTCTTTTTCAAGCTTTCTTTCCTTTCCTCTATGTTTATAGAAACTAATAATCGAATTCACTTAATTTAAAACTGCACAATTCAACTTAAAAATACTTCTATGTATAGGTATTCTTAATTTTTACCTGTTAAATTAATTCATTATAAGAATTAGGCAAGAAATGTTGATTCTTTTAAAATTATGGTTATAACTATGCTTTATGTTATGTCAACTTCCTGTGCATACGCATGAAGTTGGTCAAATTGCATGTTATATTTATAATAATATATAAACAAACATTTTCATTTCTAAACTTTTATAAATTGAACAATTTAAAGACATCTGACAGTCTATCACGTGAACAAATAATAAATATTATATTCGGTTCCTTTTTAATTATAGAAAAATAAATATATTGTGCCCACTTGAGTTTTTATTTTGATAAATAATGCAATTTGAATCATTTTTAATTTGGAATGTAACTGAGGACAGGGCTTTACATCTCTAGCTAAAATATGATTAATAAAAGTTAATTATTCAAGCATAATTAAAATTAAAATAGGCCAGACAGACGTGCCCTTATATATTTTTAATTATACCCGAAAATTTCAGCACAATATATTCATTTTTCTAATTATAAAGCCGCCGAATATAAAAACCTGTAATTAATTTGTTCACGTGACAGACTGTCACATGCCCTTTAAGATTTCTGATTGAAAAATATATATCCTTTCTATCATTTTCAATTGAAACATTAAAAATTAAACGATTAAAATTGATTTAACTTGTTTAATTTATAAACTATAATCTATAATCTAAATTTCATGAAAATGTTTAATTTCAAACGCTCTTAATTTTTATTTTTTCAGTTTCAAAACTGCATATCAAAATTCCTTAAACTGAAAATGAGCGTTCAAAAATAAAAACCTAATATGGAAAATTTTCAAAGTTGAAGATTTTACAATTATGGCCAACCTGAAAATATTTGATTTGTATAGATTTAGCGGGAAAATATTTTGACCCTTAAGTTTTATACAAGTCTCCAAAATTTTAGTTTGAAATTGGTTAAATAAACATTTCTTACATTTTTTTTACTAAAATTTAAAAACAATATTTGAAACTGCTCAACGCTACTATACGAATTTAAAATTCGAGTTGCTCAATTTGATACGTTTGACTTTAAGTTGTTCAAGTTAAAATATGTAACTTTGCTTTTGATCAATTTGGAATATTTCAATTTTTAATCAAAATCCCTGAAATCCTTAAATATTCGAAATTTCCTGAATTCTCTTAATTTTTACAATTCTCTGGATTCCTTGAATTAACGAAATGATCTAAAATATCTTAAATTCTCTTAATTCCCCAAAATCCTCGAATTCCTTAAATATCCTAAATTTCGTAAATATTCAGAATTCTCTGAATTCCTTGACTTTTCTGAAATCCTAGAATATTCTGAACTCCTGACATTTTTTTTAATTCTATGAATCCTCATAATTCGTTGATTATTCTGACTTCCTTGATATCTATGAATTCCCTGAATTTTCTGAACTCCTTCCATTTCTATAATTTCATGAATAAATTTCTTGAATTCCTTTAATGTTCAAAAATTTCTTAAATCCTTTGAAATCCTTGAATTTACTAAATGCTCTGAAATACATGAAATTCTCTAAATTCCCTGAATTCCTTAAATATTCTAAATTTCTTGAATTCCCTTAATTCACTGAAATCCCTAAAATTCTCTGAATTTTTTAAAATCCTTCAATTCCTTTAAAATTCTGGATTCCTTCAATTTTCGCGATTCTCTGAATCAATATTCGAAATTCACTGAATTCTCTTAATTCCATTAATTCTCTAAAATCCTTGAATATTCGGAATTCCTCGATTTTTTGGAATATTCTGAATGCCTAAAATTCCTTGAATTCTCTGAATTCCTCAAATTACTTCAATATTCTAAATTCTCTGAAATCCCTTAACTCCTTTAATTCTTCTGAATTAAATGCATTATTTTAAAGTTCTGGCAATTCGCAAAACTAAGGAAATCCCACGAATTCAAAAAATTCAAGGATTTCAAAATATTGCAAGGAATTTAGGGAATGTAGAAGAATTAAAGTAATTGAAATGATACAGAGAATTGAGATGAATTCAGTTATATTAGAGAATTTGGAGGAATTCAGAAGATTTCAACGAAGTTAAAAGAATTTAAAGGATTCTAAAAGCATTTCAGGCAATTTAAATAATAAACAAGAATGCATATATTTTAAAGAATTCAAAGGAATGGAACATTCAAATGACTAATTTAATACTGATAGGTACATACATTTGAAACTGAACTATTTCACGTATGATCAATTTAAATTGAAATTCATCACAATTAAAAAGTGCCAAAAAAGCATTGGGAACTAAATATTTTTGAGGTAGCTTTCGAACTTTCCAAGCCCCTTTCCACAATAATCTGTGAAAAAACGAACAAAAATTTGAAAGAAAAATAGAACCATGCCTTTCAAATTATTTTTGTTTTGAAGTGATTAAACTGCACAATTTGAAATTTTATATTTATACAGGGTGTTTTTTTAACTTGAGACATCGAAATATCTACAGAAATATGCATCTAACAAAAAATATATCTGTAATAAGAACTTTTGATTTTCGAAGGGGAAAGCGTCCCCTCCTGGGGACGGGATAGGGGTAACTTTAAAATTTAAAATGTAAAATCGTAAATCGAAATCCCTATTTATAGATAAAATTAATATCCGTTTCCGAGCCGAAGTACTATTAAATTGTGTTCAAAAAGTGTTATCAAAAAAAGTTATCAAGGTTCGAGGAAATGGATGTGAAAGTTCATAATCTCACAGTGTCACTAATTTTAAATTAAACCAGGCTGGACTGCGAATTGCGAAAAAATTCAATTTTTGGTTCAAATAATAAAATCAAGCTTCCGAGATATGAAGTTTCTAAATACGAGAAAATAATATTTGATGTATAAAAGTTAGCCAATTCCGAGAAAATCGACCGAGATTTTGAGAATAAAATTATATTGGCTTTCAAAATGGGATTTGCATAGTGACTAAAAAAGGAGTTTTCAATTTCACAAAATTAAACAACTATTCGCGAGATAAGGGGATGCCGAATGAGATCAAAAAATGATTGATTCAAAAAAATTATTGTTTTTCGAGAAAATCAAAATTGACCTAAATGTGTATTTGATTTTTAAAGAAATTTTCACGTCATAAACTCATTTCTGATAAAAAATGTTGGTTATTTATTGCTGTACAGTGACCGTTCTTATATAATTGATCATCAGATTCATTCATTCACTTTGTCCACATTGAAAGTTGTTCCGCCTGCATCGAGGGCTACGCGGAAATGCTTTATAATTAATTTTCACTTTCGAACTTTAGATCAAAATTATGAATTTAAAAAAGTTAACAGTTCAATTAAGCTTAAATTAATAATTTTGTAATGATTCCAATTAGAAATTGCACAATTTTCAACATTTTTAGAATGATTAAACTTGAAGGTTTACAATCTTTTTAAATACTGCAATTTTGGCCAGTCAAAATGACAGTGAGTTTTTTTTGCTACAGAAATCTCATTTTTTAATAATAACATTTTTCTTATCACTGTGGATTCCATTTGATACTTAAAACTAAAGTTTATTAACTTCACAAGTTTAATTGCGGAAATATCGGTTTTGAAGTTTCTTAATTTTTAAATGCTCATTCAGGAACGTTTCTAATTTATTGAAATCCTCGAAAATCTCATAAAGTCCCTTAAAAATCCTTTGAAATATGTGTAACTCTTTGGAAATCCTCTGAAATTCCTTAGAATATTTTTCAATATCTTAAAATCTTGTGAATCCTATGAATTCCCTTAATCTTAAAATCATCCCATAAAAATTCTTTGAAATCTTTAGCATTATTTTAAGACTTTAAGACTTTCCTTATGAAGTTTAGGAAATTCTAAGCAATCTCATGAATTCTGCTTTAAAGTCTGAAAAGCCCTTGACACCTTTGTAATAATATTAAATCTCTTAATTACCTCTCGTGCAATCCCTTGGACTGCCTTAAAATCTTTAAAAAAAATTTAATTCCTTAAAAGGTTTAACGGCTTTGAACATTTCTTATAATAATTAAAATCCTTAGAAATTCTATGAATTTCGCTGAAAGCTGTTGAAATTCTATGCAATCCATTAAATCCCTTTTAAATCTCTGAAATCATTTTAAATCTTTCAAGAAATTCCGTGGGTGGCTTTTGGGCCAATCTGCAAGACCTGTATTGGGTCGGTTGGTGAGCCCCAGTCCGCTTCTAAAAGCTAATGTTTACCAATAAATAATATGTCCATTTTTATGTAGAAGAATTTGATGCGTGGGTACAGAGCAAGGAACGGGAGAGAATAGAGCCAAGGCCTGCAAGGATGGAGAGTCCAGGATGCTGTCAGAGTGAAGAAGAAAGGAAGAAAGGGCTAGTTGGAGAACTATTATCGGGGTTTGGGATGGATTAGTGGAAGAAGTTTATGACGGGGAGGGGGTGCAATGAGGGCAGTGAAGATAGGAGGAGTGACGTGCAAGGTTGTGACAGTGTACAATAGGGATGAGAAGGAAAGGATTCAACAAAGAGTGGAAGCCTAGCTGGACGAAAGAGTGGAGGGTATCGTGGTACTGAGGGGGAGGGGGGATTTATTGAGAGAATGGGAAGGGAAGGGGGCCATCACAGCGTAGGAGAGAGTTTTAAAAGGAGATCGAAGGATAAGATAATAAATAAGGAGGGGGAGATTCTAAGGAACTGGATGGAGGATATAGGCTGGGCGGTGGCAAATGTTATGGTAACAGGGGACGAAGTGTGTGACTACACGTACGTGAGTGAAGGGGGGGGGGCAGTATCGGTGATAGACTATGTGCTAATGAATATACAAGGATGGGAGGAGACGGAGAAATTCTTAGTAGAAGGGAGGGTAGAATCAGACCACCAGCCATTAGGGCTGTGAATGAGAGGGGAGGGCGGAGGAAGGCAAGGTGGGAAAGGAGTGTTGACGGGGGAGAGGGTGAGCTGGACAAGGGATGCAATATAGAAATATTAGGATTAGTTAGGAAAGGTACGCTTTGAAGGGGATTCGGTGGAAGAAATATAAGAAGATCTGAAAGAGAAAGTGAAAGGGTGTGCGAAAGAAGATGTTTATAAGGAAAAAGAAAGGAATGGTAAAAAGAAAAATGAGAAGGAAGTACAAGAAGTAGAAAGAGATAACTGCGAAGAGGGAGGAGTACGTAGAGATGAGGAAGGAATTTAGAATTATGTGTAAGAAGAAAGAGCAGGAAGGAGAGAAAAATCTATGAGAGGAGTTGAGAAGTGTTAAGACAGAGGGGGGCGCGTGGAAGATAATAAATAGATTGAGGAAGCGTAGGGTGGGGAGAAGCGAGAAGATAGGAACTCAGGATTGGAGGGAGTTTAAAAAAAATGGTTTCATGGCTCAGATTCACAAAAGAGAGATGAGGCGAACAGAAGAACGAGGGAGGGAGATGGGAAGGAGTTAATAACAAGGAGATAGAGGAACAGATAAGGAAGATAAGAAGGTTAAAGGCACCAGGTCTTGCTGGGGTACAGAACGAAGCGTGGCTGTTTAGTACACAAAGGTTAGGGAGAGGCTGAAGAGGGTAGTAAAGAAAGTATGGAGGAGGGAGAGATTCCCAGGAGGGTGGAATAAGGGGTTGATTGTTCCGCTGTACAGAAAAGGAAATCAATATAAGCAGGAAAGTTATAGAGGGATTACGCTAGTGAATACGGCGTAAAAAGTATACGCGATGGTGTTGGCGGGGAAGCAGCGGAAGGTTATCAAGGGGAAAGGATATTGCCGGAGACGCAGGCGGGCTCCAGGACGGGTGGGTGCACTATCGACAATATATAAATTTTGCAGGACGTGGTGGATAGAGACTTAGAGAAGAAGGGGTCGAAAGTGTACGCATTTTTTGTGGATCTCAAAGACAAGTATACAAAGGGAGAGGTGAGCTGGACAAGGGAGACAATAGAGAAATATCAGGAGTAGTTAGGAAAGGTACGCTTTGAAGGGGAGTCGGTGGAAGAAGTATAAGAGGATCTGAAAGAGAAAGTGAAAGAGTGTTTGCGAAAGAAGATATTTAGAACGAAAAAGAAAGGAATGGTGAAACCGGGGTGGGATAGCGAATGCAGAAAAATAAAAAGGAAGGTGAGAAAGAAGCACAAGAAGTGGAAAGAGGGAACTGCGAAGAGGAAGGAGTACTTACATATGAGGAATACGGCGTTCGGAAAGTGAGGAGGTAAATAGGATAAGTAGAGGTATGTAAAGTGGGGAAGTAAGCTGGTTAGGGCGTGTTGGTGGGAGAAGGATAACAGGGGAGGGGAGGGGAAGATGGAGGTAGAAAGAGAAAGGTATTTTAGAAGGAATGGACTGCAGAGGGATGAAGTGAGTAGGATGCATGAGGAGGCGAGAAAGGTGTATGAGGTGGTCAAAAAGAACGGCATGGAGAAAGAGCAGGCACCAGGGGACGAGAGAATAAGAGGGTCAAGGTTTAATGGGAACTATGGGTGGATCATGCCAAGGGAGAGAGCACAGTATTTTGTGAGAAAGAACGGAAAGGAAGCCAGGAGTTTATAGCGAGGATGAGATGTGGTTGTATGGAGGGTTTTAATAGGTTTTGGCATCCTAGGGATAAGAGAATGTGTGAATTATGCGCGAAGGGGTATGCAAGGGTGGAAAGGAGTGGGATAAGCATCGTGGTACTATTGCATAAAAGAGGGGACAAAAGGGCGGTTTCATGGGTGAAGGGGGTGTTGCATAAGATGAAGTAGAAGAGAAGAAAGGAGGAAGAGGAATGGAGAAGGGAAGTTTTTGAAGAAGAGAGGAATTGGTATAATAAAACTGTAAATATTGTAAATAGTAGATAAAAGTTAGATATAAACCGCGGAGGTAGGGATTGTAATGCGAGGCAAGGTGATCATAGAATTAAGGTGTGGATGGATGTTAGTTTGTAAGGATTCATTTCAAGACAATTCTTTAAAAACATGGAGATGTAAGCAAGGCAATTTTTCACGGCTAGTAGGCCGAAAAAAATAAACATTTATTTAATATGTCCATTTTATCAACCTGAAGATATTAAAAGGAAAGAACCTAAGCTTTTTCAGAAAAAGAAGAACCCCAAGTTCAAAAACAATTCTGATAAATTTGTTTGTTGAATTGATGAATAGAAAATTATGTAATTTTAATTTTAAATACTTTGAATTTAGAAGAGTTATAATGCTTTGAATGCTTTTATTTTGTAGTTGAATTAGAAAGTTTAAATTTTTACATTGTTATGACTTAGAAAAATGTTTCATAACCATAAAATAATCAGAAACTTGTATCTGCTTTTAGAGGCCATCCTGAAAGATTTATATTGAGAATTTGATTGCTAATAAGAAACTTATCGTGCGAATCATGCTTTCTAGTGTAAGATTGTTTATCAATTAATCAAATTAACTAGTCGTAGATTAATGCAATAATATTCAAAACATTTTTCTATTAGAAGCAGAGGCCGAGTTTCAGCAATAATTTAAAAATTCTGCATTTATAGGAAAAAGTTCCTTGAATTTTATTTTCTGCTTTAAATTCTAGTATTATAAGTCTATAAGGTAACTTTGAAGCGTTTTTTTAAACAACAGAATGTCCTTTAGAGTTTGTTAAATATTTTGTTTTCAAACGCATATTTAAGTTTACACTGTATTTTTACTTTACTTTGCATTTTAACGCATCTATATATTTTCTTTTGCTATTGAGATGAAGCATGCGTATTAAAAAATATGAGCACAGTATAGCACCATTATTGATTACAGAGAACTCTTTATGCTGTCACATGTCTCTTGTTTCTTTCCCATATCGGTAAGGTTTTACAACCATTTTAAACAAAACTTACTCTCAGAAGTACGTGCACATTATTAAAATTTTGTATTATATTCTTAGTTTTAAATAGTTATCAGTCTTTCATTCAAGGAAGTTTACAAACAAGTTCAAAGTTCACCAAATGTATTTTATTTTTAAAAAGTATTAAAATTATCGTAATATTAATCAATTTTTAATTAACTGTTATCATTTCGTCATCATCCAGACAAATTAGGATTTCTTCTTGAAGAAATTAGAAGCACGGTGATTGAGATGGACGTCCTTTTGAAGTCCTGAAAAGTTCGAGGCTGATTTCTCAATCAATTGTTCGTTATTAACAAAAATCTTAAAATCGCAATAT